>PVJI01003903.1:0-116461 GCA_004026765.1 Micronycteris hirsuta | reverse complement strand
CTACTTTATGAAATGTTAAAAAGTTTCGTATGAGGGCTCAGGAGAGAAGGCACCTAGGCCAGATCAGCTACCGGGAAATTTAGATCAGCCACAGCCAAGACGCTTCTGAGGTAAGCAAGCAAATACAACCAGAGAAACAAAATAGAACCAGAGACATTGAAGTTTAGAACATTCTGGCAGTAACCAGAGGGGAAGGGGAGAAGGGGGACAAGGGTATTCAGGACCTACAATGAAGGACACATGGACAAAACCAAGGGGGAGGGGGGAAGCAAGGGAGGGAGGTGGGTTTGCCTGGGGTGGGGTGGGGGGAGGGTAAATGCGGACAACTGTAATTGAAAAACAATAAAATAATTAAAAAAAAATAAAATAAAAAAATAAAAAAAATAAAAAAAATAAAAAACCTTAGAAAAAAATCTCCTGTTTCTCTGTGTGCTTCATTTGGACTATTTACATGTAATGTGATTATTAATATGGCTGGATTTAAATCTACCATTTTGTAAGATGTTTTCTATTTGTCTCCCATGTTTTTTTTTTAATCTTGATTTTGGATTGAGTATTCCATTTAGTCTGTACTCTTTGTTTTTAATGTTTAGTGTTTGCCTTCAATTTATAATATAGTGTATCTTTAATTAACAGGGTCTACCTTCAAATCTTAAAAAAAAAACAAAAAACGGGGGAGCGGGGGAGGGGGACAATGGGGAGAGGTGTTTTCAGGAACCACTACGGAGGACACATGGACAGAACCAAGGGGAAGGAGGGAGGCAGGGAAGGGAGGTGGGATTGGGGGGGTGGGGGAGGGGAGAGTATGCAGACAACTGTAATTGAAAAACAATAAATTATTAAAAAAAAAAAATAATAAAAAAGTGAAAAAAGTAAAAAAAATAACCCAACCATACAACAATGTATTCCCAAAATCATCCCTTGCATCCTTTGAGTTACTACTGTCATACATTTTATTTTTTAATATTTTATATACCCCATATACAGTGTTACTATTTTTGTTCATTTAGTTATTTTGTAGTGTGATTAAAAATGAGGAATAGTAAAATGACAACAAACTAACAACTATCAACAACTGAATCTAAAAAAAAAGCAAAAACAAACTAAGCAAACAATCAGAATAGGAACAGAATCACAGAAATGGAGATCACATGGAGGGTTATCAGTGGGGACGGGGTGGGAGGTGAATGGGGGAAAAGGTACAGGGAACAAGAAGCAAAATTGACAAGGAGAGGTTAAGAATAGTATAGGAAATGAAGAAGCCTAAGAACTTATATGTACAACCCATGGATATGAACTAAGGCGGGGGGTGGTGGTGGTTGAGGAGAGGTACTGGAGGGAGGCGGGGTGCAAGGTAGAAGGGGGTAAAGGGGAGAAAAAAATGGGACAACTATAATAGCATAATCAATAAAAACTACTTAAAAATGAGGAAACATTATCTTTTACATTTACTTTCATTTTTACTATTTCTGGAGCTCTCATTTCTTTGTATAGATCAGGGGTTGGCATACTGTGACCCATAAACCAAAGTTGGCCTGCTTCCTATTTTTGAAAATAAAGTTTTACTGGAACACAGTCATGCTCATTTGTTTATGAATTGTCTATGGTTGCTTTTGTGTTTTAAGGGCAGAGTTGAATAGTTGTGACAGACATTGTCTGACCCACAAAGCCTAAAATATGTAATATGTGGCCCTCTACAGAAAAAAATTGCTGAGTCCTGGTGTAGATCCAAGATTCTGTCTGGAGTCACATACCATCTGCCTGAAGAACTTAACAGTTATTGTAGCACAAGTCTGCTGGGAATTGATTCTCTCACCTTTTCTACACCTGAAAAAGTCTTAACTTCACCCTCATTTTAAAAAAAAAAAGTATTTTCAAAGGACAGATCATTAGGGGTTGACAGTTTTTAAAAGTTTAATAGTGTTTTAGAGATGTCCTTCATTATCTTATTGCTTACAAACTTTCTAGTAAGTCTGGTGTAGTTTATTTTTAATTCTCTGTACACACTCATTTTGCTGCCTTCAAAATTTTTTCTTTTTAATTTATTTTTAATCCTCATCCAAGGACATTTTTTCATTGCTTTTAGAGAGAGAGGAAGGGAGAAACATGGCCTGGTTGCCTCCCATATGCACCTGGACCTGGGATCAAACGGGCAGCCTAGGTATGTGCCCTGATAGGGAATCGAACCAGCAACCCTTTGGAGCGGTTACCGGGCAACGCTCCAAACAACTGAGCCACACTGGCCAGGACTCAAGATTTTTTCTTTATTGTTGGCTTTCAGCAGTTTGAACATAATATGTCTAGTTGTGTGTGTGTGTATGTTGTTTTTAAAATCTTGGATCTATCATTTTTTCTCTCTCCCACTCCATCTGAGACTTCAATCACATGTATTATGCTTTGACATTGTCCCATAGTTCTGTCTGCAATCACTTTTTTCTCTTTGTGTTTCAGTTTAGATTTCTATTGACCTGTATTCAAATTTCTTCTGCATCTGTACTGTCTACTGATGATCCCAAAGGAATTCATCTCTGATAGCATGTCTTTTATTTCTAACATTTCAATTAGACTCTCATTACTTCCATCTATTGCTAAAAATTACCTATCTGTACATGTTGTCCACCTTTTCCACTAGATCCTTACTATGTTTAAGCAGAGTTACTTTGAAATTCTTGTCTAATAGGTCTAACATAAATCACCTTTGAGCCTTGTCCTGTTGATTATTTTGCCTCCTGACACTTTTTTTCTTACTCATGTACATTTATCATAATTTAATTGAATGAAGGATGTCATGTATAGAAAAGGTAATCAGTATTTCGCCTGGAAATGAGCATTCCTCTTCTTGTACAAAAACTTTAGTGTGGGAAAATTAATCAAATTAGTAGTTTAGCTGGGTGTAATTGTTGTTGCCGTGGCTACCTTCAGCTGGCCAGAGGCTTCAACTCCCTCAAATGATTGGCTGCTTTTGTCTAGTGCTTATTATATGGCTGGGGTGTTGTAGGACTTTTCTCAGGGTTAGTTTTTTCTCCTCAGCTTTCAATAGACCCTGCAAGTCTGTGTCCCTGAGTAGATCTCTTTTCATGGTTTTGCCACTCCCCTAGTGGTAGACTGTTGTTGCTTTCCTGTTCTTTATCCCTTCCTCTCCCTATAAGAGCAAAACTGTGCTTTATATCTAAAGTTGACCTTAGGTTAATGTTTTCAACCCTCCCTGAAAGGCAGGAAACCTGTATAAGCACAGGATTTTACGTCTAAGACAAGTTTCCTGTCCTCCCCCAGTCACAGTATGTCTTAACTTATTTCCTTAGGGCAAGAGGCTTTGCTTCCCCTCCTAAAGTAGCCTAAGTCTTTCAGTATCTAGAGTCCAGGGATGCTGGCAGGCTTTTCAGTCTTTCCCACAATGGCAGCTGATCAACACCTGCATGCCTGTACCATCGACAAGAATTCTCTTCAGTCTCCTGCCTTACCCCAATTGTTCTTGAAGATTTGAGGGGAACAATTTTCAACTGTTTTTTTCTTAGGTGTCTTCAATTAGTTCAAAATGAAATGTTGTTAGCCCACAACTAGCCTTCTCTTAAACTTTTAAATTTTAGCTAATTCCTCTTACCTGCTTATGTTGTGACTGGTAAGACATTTTACTCTTCCATGTTCTGCCACAGGTAAGACAGTTCATGTGTCCCAATTCTCCTTATAATTCAGGTCACATGACTGTCCTGAGATTTCAGCTCTCTGATTGGTTAAAAAAGAGTTTTGCAGTTTATAATGCTTTTTAATTTTGTTTTCATTGTGAAGAATGGAAACAAGATTCTCTGAAGCGCTCTATACCGTAAGTTAGAAACTGGATGCTCTCTGATCTTAATTTTGGAAAGTTTCCATGCCTGAAAATTCACTGATCCTTTCTTCTATAGTGAAAAATCTGCTGTTAATCCCATCCAGTGTATTTTTCATTTCTAGAAATTCCATTTGGTTTTTCTTTTTTATATCTTTTTTTTTAAGTGGGAGGTTTTTTTTTTTATTTATAGATTTTTTGGTAAGATTTTATTTATTTATTTTTAGAGAGAGGAGAAGGGAGGGAGAAAGAGCAATGTATGGTTGCCTCTCACATGGCCCTCACTGGGGACCTGGCCTGCAACCTAGGCATGTGCCCCAACTGGGAATCGAACCGGGACCTTTTGGTTCCCAGCCCGCGCTCAATCCACTGAGCTACACCAGCCGGGCTCTTTTTTATATCTTTCTTTTCTCCTCTCATCATATTTGTTTTCCTCTACATTTCTGAGCTATGGAACATATTGACAACATCTATTTTAATACTCGTTTGCTTATTCTATCATCTCTATAATTCCCTGCTCTATTGTTTCTACTGCTGAATTTTACTTGTGGTTACAGAGCATAGTTTTCTGCTTCTTTTGATGCTTAGTAATTTTTCATAATGCCAGACATTATTAAATTCACATTTTTGGGTACTAGGTTTTGTTGTATTCCTTTAAAGAATGTTGAATTTTGTTCTGGTAAGCAGTTAAGTGACTTATAATGAGTTTGATCCTCCTGGAGGGTTGTCTTTAAGTTTTGTTACTGTGGGTCCAAAACAGCCTTCAGCCCATGGCTAATTTAGTCACATCAACACAATACCCTTCTGAGGACTCCACACAATGCCATTTACAAGCATACCTTGGACACATTACAGGTTTGATTCCTGACCACTGCAATAAAGCAAACATTCCAATAAAGTGAGTCACATGAATTATTTCATGTCCCAGTGCATATAAGTCATATTTACATTTATTGTAGTCAATTATTAAGTATGCAAGAGCATATGTCTTTATTGCTAAAAAATGCTATGATCTGAGTCATAATCTTTTTGCTGGTGGAGGATCTTGGCTTGATGTTGATAGATGCTGACTGATTAGAGTAGTAGTTGCTGAAGGGGCAATTAAGTTCACCATTTTATATGGGTGTAGTTTGTGGTACTTCAAAATAATTATAATAGTAACATCAAATATCACTGATCACAGATCACCATAACAAAAATACTATAGTCATAATAAAAAAATCTGAAATATTGTGAAAATTACCAAAAATGTGATAGACAAGAAGTAAGCAAATGTTGTAGGAAGAATGGTGCCAACAGACTTGCTCCAGGATGGGTTGCTACAACTCTTCAATTTATTATTATTTTTTTAAAGTTAACCTTGCAAAGTGCAGTAAAATGAGGTATGCCTGTATTATGAGATCTTCCACTTTGGTTGGCTGGAACACTACTTTCAGCTTTGTGTAAGTTTCAGTTGTTGTTCAGCTTATTCCTTTCAAGCGAGTCTTTCTTGATCCTAAGTTAAGTTTCCTCTTATGCATGCACAAATGGATCAGCCAAAGATTTAAGGGAACCACTCTGCAGACCTTGAGCTCTTTTTCTGTGCTCCCTCTTTTTGGCCCTGCAAATTCAACCCTCCTAAACTTCCTTGAATTCTGTTCTTTGTTTGTTGCCTTCCAAGACTGTTGAACTATTTAATTTCCTCTTCCTATTGTTGTGGCCTGGAATTTTCCTTCAGGCAGTCAGTTGGAGAACTGTGGGACTCACCTTCTTTACTTCCCTTCTCTCATGTACCACTTATTGTCCAATGGTTGAATACTAATGGTTTCTCTGGGACTACTATGAAACTTCCTTAGCTTTTTACACTTTTTTGGAAATCCTTCCAGTAGCCCTTTCCCATCCAAAAGAATATAACAGCATTTTCCTGGTCTTCTTTAACAAACCCATTTTTATAGATCAGAAAGTTAGAACACAGCAAAATGTGTCTCGTATAAAAAATAAGACTTTCTGAAACACACACACACACACACACACACACACACACACACACACACACACACAAGCCCTGCTTAGACGAGTGCATATGGTACAAGACACTATAATACAACGGATTCTAAATTTGTTAATATTCTTGCATTTTGGAGTATCTTAAATAATATCCTGCTCAGCTAGACTGTACCATAATAGAAACTGAGTTTGATAAAGTCTTGGGAAATTTTTAAACTTTGTTAAAGTACTTTAATTTTGATGACATTGTAAAGGGATGACATTTCTTATTACTAGCCTCGGATATTTTATTTCTAAAATGCTCTGAATTCTACAAGGTCTGCTGACATATTTGAATTTGGAATAAACTGCTCTGAGAATATGATCTCCTACACTAACTACTCAAATTATTATTTTTAAAAGGTTAAAAAACTGGCAATTTTCCAGTTCTTTTCTATCATTTCAGTTATGGAATACAATGTCTAGTTTGTAGTTTCCCCTCTATTTTCTTTTGGCATGTTTACTAGGTCTCTAAATTAAACCTCAGGTAGATTTTGTACAGGTCTTCAATTCCCAGTCCTATTGTACATGATTTGATGCATTACACACACACAAGCTCTAAACAGCATTAAAATTTGTAAAAATTGCTGTTATTACACTATTTTCTCTTAGGGGCCATTGCTTCCTAAGAGAATCTGTTTCTGATTATGTTAGCTCTTTACATTTATTTTTGACACATTTTTTTCTGAAATGCTTCTTGAGTACACAAGACTATATTCAATTAATAAAACCCACTAACTTCATAACAATATTTTGAAAAATACTAAATAATAGTCCGGCTGGTGTAGCTCAGTGGATTGAGCATGGGCTGGGAACCAGAGGGTCCCTGTTCGATTCCCCGTCAGGGCACATGCCTGGGTTGCAGGCCAGGTCCCCAGTGAGGGCCATGTGGGAGGCAACCATACATTGCTCTTTCTCCCTCTCTTCTCCTCTCTCTAAAAAAATAAATAAATAAAATCTTAAAAAAAAAAGTTGAAAACGCATATAAAAAAAAAGAAAAATACTAAATAACAGTAAAACACACTAAAAACTTTATTTTGAAACAATCCTATTCTCCCTCTGAGAGGTTCCTTCTTCCTGGCAACCTAAACTTAGATTCAGGAGTCTAATCTTGAACCTGTTTCATGTAAGAAAACTGGTCACGTTCTACTTAATTATACTGCTTTAAAGTTCATTTAAACATAGTTTTTTTTTCCTCTCAATCTTGTTAAAAAACTTGTATATTGTTTCTTAAACATTCTAAGTTCAATTACCCTGAAGACTGGTGGACTTATTAGCCTCTCTGCATAAAATGTTCTTCTACCAAAACATGCAGGTCTCTGCTCAAATGTTAATTCCTCAGAAAAGCCTTCTCTGACTATACTATCTAAAATCGACCATGCTATTCCTTCTCTATCATATTTTATGAAGGCATAAACATTTGCTTTGTTTCCTTTGTGGAGGTAATATAATTTAGCTGATTACCTTTGGTAAAACCACCATAACTCATGATTTTCCCCTTTATGTAAGATAAACTGCTTTAATTTGTATTGGCACTTAATTTACATTTTATTTTCATTTCCCATTATTTTTATTTATGTCACATTTACTCTGATTGAACCCAAAATTCCTTTGCATTTTCTGTTCTTGTAATGCGTGTTTCCATTCACAACTTGATAAAATATTTATAAGCACCACGACTGGTGTGGCTCAGTGGAGTGGGCATGGTCCCGCAAACTGAAACATCCCCGGTTCAATTCCTGGTCAGGGCACATGCCTGGACGGCAGCTCCAGTTGGGGGTGTACAAGAGGCAACTGATCAATGTTTCTCTCACAAATTGATGCTTCTTTTCCTCTCTTTCTCCCTCCCTTCCCTTCTCTCTAAAAATAAATTAAAATCTTAAAAAATATATACATAAGGATTTACTTGCATGTTTATAATTTTGAAATTTTACTTTTTCTTTTTTTGAGAGCATACAAAAATCTTCTTTTGAATTTAAAGAAAGTAAGTTTCTCATTTTGGGTAAAGTGCTCTGCCCCCAATATAAAATGCTTTAAAATATTCTGAATGAAAGATTATAGCAGATAAGTAGCATGAATGGGAAAAAAAAAAAGCTATTCAGGGATCAGAAGCAATTGTTTAATAGGATATAGAGTTCCCAACAGATATCTTAAGAACAAGGAGGAAAAGCAAAGACAGCTCCTAAAGGGTTAGGTAACTATCATATTGATGTTAAACAAATACTGTGCTCACTGGAATTCAATTTTCTAGCAGTAATAACAAACTTAATAACAGAGTATACATACACATTCTTAGTACTGAGCATAGAAGTCATCCAGAAATGACTGCATTTGTTCCACACTTACTTCCTCAACTTTTTTGGATTATATTTAGCCTATATCTATTTTAGAAACTGTTTTTGGAAGGTCCTTATGTTTTATGCAAGGAATTGCTATTTTCCCAAATGAGAGGAATAGAATATCCATTCTCTGGCTCCAAGTTTCCATGACAATAAAAACAAAACATTCATCAGCACCAACTAGGTATTTGATGGCAAATGCAGCTGCCGCTTATAACAGTTCAATCTTTATTCCAACTCTTTTCTGCAGAACAGAGGCACTATATTTCCCCAAAGCAACTGAATTGTTTTTACAGTGATTTCCTCCACAACAGACCTAAACACTAACAACTAAATGCATTTCACAATCTTCAAATCATCCACTCTTCCCCAAATCATGCCAAATACAATGAAAAGTCCCTGAATTTTGCTAAGAGCACATGTGATTGGTGAACTCTAAAAGATTAGTTGGTTTAAGTATTATATAACAGCTTTAAAAGGACATAAAGTGTTAAAGCTTTCATGATAACCACAGAGAAGATGAAATTTTGGGAGAGACATTCACTGTGAACAAAAAGCTGTTAAATTCAATCAAATTATGGTAAGACAGTGCCCCCTTGCGTCTTGGTATTTCTGCGTTGACTAAATCCAACATACATATCCTAAAGCTCTACAGTATAGAGTTGAATAATTTTTATATCATAGAGACAAACAGGACTTGAAAACCATCAGCTTTCCTAATATAAAATCTTAATGTATTACAATATAAAAACATTGGCTATTCAGAATCATTGATTTTAACATGCATAATCTGCAATATGAGAAAAATGTAATGAATTTGGACAGATTCAGTAATTACTTTTACTTTAAATTTCATATTTAATTTACTATTAATAAGAGAGGTTGACAAAGTTTTAAAAATGAAAAGAAAAACTCAGCACCATCAGTTACATTTTCCTCTGGTAGTGGTTCTCCTCTGTAACCACTTTACATTAGTATCTGCAACCTTCATTATCACCTTAGGACAACTAGTGAGGTCTAAGCTTCACTTAGATAGAATACAGTTTGTCCTAAATGGAGAAAATTAATAGGAAATTTTAAAAGGTATTTGTAATGACAATATGAGCAATTCTCTGTTATATACACTTCTAGAAATGAAACATACAGCAAAACATCATCCATGTTTTAAAGCCACCCAAAAATGTAATACTCATAACTAGAGGCCTGGGCATGAAGTTTATAAAAAGTTAAAATCTCAGGTCCTACCCAAATGATCTGAGTTAGAATTTGCGTTTTGGAGAGATCCCCGGAAGATTCTTATGAGCATTAAGCTTGAGAAACTCACTGCTCTCCTATACCCAACTATCAAGAGGCCAAGGGGAGGAGAAAAGAAGGGAGTTGACTATCTGGATATGGGGGTTTAGAGACCAGGTAGATTCAAAGAAAGGAAGAGAATCAAAGTTTGGGGAAGGCAACGTGGAGTATATAACCCAAGCTTGGTCATTCTGCTTACCTGACTCCTGCTGCAACTGCAACTGTCTTCCCACTCTCTGAAATCACTATTTTTTTTTTTTTTTTAAGAGAGAGGGGAAGGGAGGGAGAAAGAGAGGGAAAAAACCAGCAAAGTATGGTTGCCTCTCACATGGCCCTCACTGGGGACCTGGCCTGCAACCCAGGCATGTGCCCTGACTGGGAATCGATCCGGGACCCTTTGGTTCCCAGCCCGTGCTCAATCCACTGAGCTACACCAGCCAGGGCTGAAATCACTATTTTAAAATAAAGCAACAACTAAAACTCTGCACTTCAGAGTTTAATTTGGATGATCAAGAAAGAAACTTTGAAAACGCAAATAATTATGTAAAAATGGTAAGTCCATCACTCATTGTCAATGATGCCTACCCAGTACAAGTATTTTTACATAGCACAACCAAATTTGCTATACATTATCTCAAATATTTGACACTCACCCTGCCCTGATTAGCAAGTGCTATGACTCCCATTTTACAAATGAGGTGACTGAGAATCACTGAGATGAACTAAATTACCCGAAGTCTCACAACTTGTGAAGGTTGAGCAGATTGCTAAGATACAGGTCTGATGTCAAATACAGTTCTTTGCACTATATCACACTACCACTGCTCCTTAATGTGAATGAGTCTAATTAGATTGTTTGTCTCCTAACAGAAGGTGAATCAGTATACTGAAGTCTGGTAAAACACTAGAGAACAATGAGAACTCCGGACCTAGCATTCTGGGTAGGAAGAACCTTATATCTGAAGACTAAAGCACCACATTAGCACTAGGCATATGGAAATTCTGGAAGGAAAGAGGAAGTTGCAAGCATGAAGATAGGAAGGTTCCAAAGATAAATTATACTGAAGAAACAGGTATATACTTATGCCTGACCCTATGAGGCATAAAAGAAGAACTCTTTCTCTAGGTACTCTTATTGCTCTTTGTTCTTGTACCACAATAATCACCTTTCTGGATGCGAGTTCAGATACATTATGTGTCACTTTCTTGAAGCCTAGTTTGAATACCTATTACCTCTAACACTATATTTATGAGAAACAATGTACAAGTTCCAAACAAGTGGCAAACTGGCTTTTAGAAAACACATGTTCATGTGTCAATAAAGAATTATTTATCCTCCTAGCCATCAGAAAATACCTAGTAGATACCTAGTTATACAACTAAGGAGACAAATGATCAAAATTAAAGAAGTGGTAGATTTACAACCAAACAGATTTGGGTTTCAATACTTGCTTCATCACTTAAGTGCAGATGCAAGATGTTGGATCAACTTAATCCCTGATGTTTAGTTAACATATATATTAATTTACACTCACCTAAGGATATGTTTACTGATTTTTTTAGAGAGAGAGAAACATCGATGTGAGAGAGAAACACCAATCAGTTGCCTCCCATACACTTCCTGACTGGGGACTGAAATCTCAACCTAGGTATGTGCCCTGACAAGGGGTCAAACTCACAACATTTTGGTGTATGGGATGAAGTTCCAACCAACTAAGCTACCTGGCCAGGGCTAGTTTCCATATTTTTAAATGCTAAGGAGTCAAGAGTGGTAAAAATGTTATTTTCTTTTAGCTCATTCTATATTTTGATTTTTTATAATAAATGTGTATTAAATTTTATCTAGAAAAAAGATACTGTCAAATGTAACATAATACAATCCTTATAGATAAACTACAATCTTTAAAAGAATTCATGTATGTAAAATATTTAATATAATATGTGTAGGAAGAAGTCAGGTGATTTATCTCATCATCCTTACAAAACCGTCACCATGAATAGCAAATATAGAATAGCAAAGCATAAACAATACAAGAACTCTCAGTAACTTACATAGTTAGTAGTGCTTCTTCTTTACTGAGTACACATTAAATAAGCAGTAATGTTTCATCAAATTACAGTCATCCCTCAGTATCCAACAGGGATTGGTTCCACCCCTCCCCTCAGTGGATAGCAAAATCTGAGGATGCTCAAGCCTCTTATTAAAATGGCATAGTATTTGTATATAACCTGTGTACATCCCCTGCATACTTTAACTCATCTCTAGATTACTTATAATATCTACTACAATGTAAATGCTATGCACATAGTTGTTATACTGTATTATTTGAAAAGGAGAAAACAGTCTGCATGTTAAATACAGATGCAATCATTGTAGGTCTTACTATATAGCACACATAAGCAACATTTTTTTTCAAATATTTTTGACTTGTAGTTGGTTGAATCTGTGGATGCAGAACCTGTGGATACGAAGTGCCAACTGTATTTTCAAATAAGTTCAGGAATATCATACTATTCTGGTTCAGAACTCGAGCCTATTTGTATTAAGTATCATCTGTTTCTCTTTGTTACTTCCATTTTAAGAATGAACAAATTTCAAAAGATAACCTTAGGATGTGCCTTACATTCATCACTTTCTTTTTCCCTTCAACCACCATCTCAGTTCAGGTTCCTATAGACAAACATTTAAGCAATCATCTCTCAACTGATATCCTCACATCTGTCTCTCTCTGCTCCTATCACACGTTGATGATAAACTCATATTCCAAGAGCACTTTCATCATTACATTCCACTGCTCAAAACTGATGAAAGTTTCTCAAAAAATAGCATACAAAATCCATTAAAAAAAAAATCCTGACATTTCAAGCTCTCCCATTCAGGTTCTAATCTAACCTTTTGGTTTTTGCTGTTGTTTTAATTTTGAAAAAAGTCCAAAGCTTCTACCACATTAGTTGGAAAGCTTGTGTTTTCTCTATATCTGGCTCTACATCTGGAAGTAATGAAACAAGTGCTGGGCCCACAGTTAAGAAAACTACAAGCAATCTAAAAGCTGTTCACAGAGAATGACCGAGGCAGTAAAAAACACTTAAAATCATGAGTTTTGAGAGGAGAAATATTTCTGGAGAAGACAAGGTGAAAGCTTGCTTTAAATATCTTAAGAGATGCCATAGTTCGGTATGATCCCAAGAGTATATCTAGGGCCAAAATAGGAAAATTCTAGGAAGAAAGATTTTGTTTTTTAGCACATCACAAAGAAGACCATTCTAGCAGAGATATCCAAAGATTAGATAACTGTCTTGGGAAAGTACGTACTACATTATTGAAGATATTCAAAGTGTAACTTGGACAACACCTTCATGAGATATAAAGGCATGCAAAACAGTAAAAGGGAGAGTATTGGACTTGGAGTCAGAAGTCACCACTACTGGTAAAAAAGCAAAGGTTGTGGAATCAGAAAGACCTAGGTCTGCAATGTAAATTGTCAATCCTGAGTAATTTAATTACCCCAGTTCCCTCATCTATAAAACAAAACAATTGTGTGTACCACATAGAATCGTGTGAATTTAATGCACTAATATACATAAACAGCCTGGTGTCTCACAAGTACTTAATAAATTCTTTTTATTATAATTACATAGTACTTTGTAATCAACAAACTCTAAGAAATGGAAGGTTTTTTTTTTATTAAGCATTAGCTCTGTAAAGGCAGGGATTTTATCAATCTTGTTCCCTTTATTTCCCTAGTCCTTAGCACAATGTCTAATGTTTTAGCACGTGATTTATAAATGTTTGTTAAATAAAAGATTAAAGCACTAATGGGTTGTTGGATTATGGACCTTTTAAAGTCCTTTCCAATGCTGATAATCTATGACCCAGTCATGTGGTATTAGTAAAGAATATCTTTATATTAATAACCATAGTCCTTGGCAATCATCTTTTTCGTTCATTTAGAATGATCAGTCAAACAATTCAATGGATAGCTTCTATGGGCCTATCACATTTATCTACAACCTAGTTGATGAAACAAGACATTTAACACTACAGTGTAAGCTCCATGAAGGTGGGACCAGAGAATTTTGCTCACTGCTATTTTCTCAGCACCTACCCTGTTGATTAACTTAATTTCAAAAAGCAGTTGTAAAAGAGAGAACTGGGTAGACAACTATAACGCGCTGCACAGAACAGGTGGATAAAAGGTGGGAAGAGTAGGAAAGGAGAAGGGCTGAAAGGCGCAAAGAGCATTACATAAGTAAGAGAGACCACCCAAAGCAATTACAAAAGAGGAAATGAACAGTGTGAGTGGACTTCCTTATTTAAAACATGAAAAGATAAGAGGATCAAGTGGGGAACAGTATTGTACATATACAACACATATCTACTTAGAACTCAATGCATATATCAGGCAATAGGTTTTCCTCAATACCTGAGTTTGGTGAGAAAATAATGAGCAATTTTATGTGTACCAGATATATCAACAAAAAAATGTGTATCGGGAAACCACCCAAAAACCTCATGCCCTTTCACCGAGCAACACAGCAGAATGGCTATTATCAATAAATCAATAAACAACAAGTGGTGGCAAGGATGTGGAGAAAGGGGAGCCTTTTGCACTGTTGCTGGAATGAAGACTGGTGTAGCCACTGTGGAAAGCAGTATGGAGATACCTCAAAAAATTAAAAATGTATCTGCCTTTCAACCTACCTATCCCACTTTTGGGGATCTGTGCAAAGGAACCCAAAACACTAATTCAAAAGAATAAAAGCACCCCTAAGTTCATTGCAGAATTATTTATAATCAGCCAGATATGGAAGCAGTCCAAGTGTCCATCAATAGATGAGTGTATAAAACAACTATGGGAAATGTGCACAATGGACTACTACTAGGGAGTAAAAAAGAAAATTTTACCTTTTGTGACAGTATGGATGGACCTGGAGAACATTATGCTAAGTGAAATAAGCCAGTCAGAGAAAGACAAATACCATATGATTTCATTCATATGTGGATCCCACTGAACTAACAAGAAAAATGTGGACAGACTCATAGATAGATGGCAGGATGACAGTGGGGTAGGGTGAGGGAGGTTAGGGGGTAAAGGGATTGAGCAAAAAGGAAAAAGGACTCATGGAGAGCCTGAGACAAGGGAAAGGAAGGGAAAAATAGAGAGGCAGATTGAGATGGCCAGAAAGAGACTAATTTTCATGTGTTTGGGACAATCTAAACATGACCTTAGCTAGAGGACCACTCGAGGTTCTTTCAGAAACTATGCACATGTTAAATTTGAACTCCAATTCTCAATTGAAATGGGGTAAATGACCTCAGCTACTGGTAAATATAATATTAAATTCACTTACATACATAAAACTTCCTAATATCAGAAACATTAGTTATAATATTCTAAATCTAAAATTTTGATCATTTAACAAGTTAGTAATGTATCAACTGGTAGCATGCATCTGCAAAAGAGACTATTTAAATTTTTTTTTTAAGATTTTATTTATTTATTTTCAGAGAGAAGAGAGGGAGAAAGAGCAATGTATGGTTACCTCTCACATGGCCCTAATTGGGGACCTGGCCCACAACCCAGGCATGTGCCCCGACTGGGAATCTAACCGGGACCCTCCGGTTGCCAGATCAATCCACTGAGCTACACCAGCCGGGGCTGCAAAAGAGACTATTTAATGGCTTAAATCTTGTTTACATATTAATAATAATACTTGGTCACTTTCTTTATATCTTTTAACTCCAATAAATATCAGTAAGCCTCTTCTAATTTTATCTCTTTTTGTCTATTCTCCTATTCCAAGCCTAATGAATTACTTTAATAATAAGTCATTTCTAAAACAAATAGCTGCCTTTTTCTTAGAAATAACTGCTAGATTTTCTTATAAGGTGACACTCATGAATAAACCTCACAAAGCTTTACTATTTGGTATGGTTTAGATATGAAATAGATCTGGTTATTTGTGCTGTACTTGTTGTCTGGAGTAGCAGCTGCAGTTGCCCGGACTTCCACTGGAGACAGCAGACTCCCCAACCAATTCCTAGTGCACTGACTTCCCAAAGATTTTTGTAACAAATAGTGTAAGAGAAAGAGGCCTTAAGTTAAGTTCCATTCCAAGCTTAGGGGAAAACTCCTTCAAAATCTAATTTAAGTACTGAGAGCCAGCATCAACTGCAGAGAAACTATGTTAAAGCAAAAAGCATGAAGAACAGAAACCCTCAGTGCTAAAGTGTTATCTCAAAGACCAACCTTATGAAAATTTTGCCATCCAATGATGCTAACAACGAAAAAGAAAACAGAAATATTGGAGCTCCTTTTTCTTTATCTGTCTCTGTCCTTTATGACAGTGTGCTATCAAGGAGAAAACTAGCTTAAGGACAGGCTGCTAAAAAGAGACGGAAAGTAAAATTGGTGGTAAAATTCTTTAAAAAAACCTTTATGATGAATCTTTCTGTCACTGGAGAAAAGCAAAGCACCTCAGCACTGTAACTTCTGCAAACAAAAACTTTTGCAAAATTATTGTACTCTACAATTTTTAAAAATTTATTTATTTATTTTTTTAGACAGAAGGGAAAGGAGGGAGAAAACAGGGAGAGAAACATCAATGTGTGGTTGCCTCTCACGTGGCCCCCACTAGGGACCTGGCCTGCAACCCAGGCATGTGCCCTGACTGGGAGTTGAACCAGCGACCCTTCGGTTCACAGCCCGTGCTCAATCTACTGAGCTACAACAGCCACGGCTGTACTCTACAATTTAAACAAATCTAGATAGTAGCTTTAGTGCCACTGTATTATAGAAACAATGCCATAACCACTAAATTTCAATGGTTACAATAAGTAAATTTTACTATTCCAATGTTCCCAATTAATCCAAAAATATTTTTAGAAATAGTATTTTTAGATACACAATTTAGATTTCCAACCTTTAAAAATCCTTGACTATTACAGATTTTTCAAAATAATATCATAGTCCTCTATAGTTAAGTGTCAAACTTTTACCACAGTGGAAAAAAGAACATTGTTTCATTATTCATTTTATATATTTTAAATATTAAAAACACTATTCTTCATAAGCATATGCTAAGTATCACCTTTTTAAAGAAAACATTATAAAATGGAAGGGAACAATGGAAAAAATACAATAAATAAAAGAGGGACTGAGCTAAATGGAAAAAGGACTCATGGACATGGACAATAGCCTGGTGATTGCACGTGGCGGTGGGGTGGTATAAGGGGACTAAATGGTAATGAAAAAAATACAATAAAGAAATCCGAGAAAGTTTTTTAAATAAAAAAATAAAGAAAATTGAATGGAAAGCCTCACACTTGAAATAAATTATTTTGATGTCCCTGAAAATTTTATTTTTTTAAGGGAAAGTTCACACATATTTTCTCTATGTATGTATTACTATAAAATGAAACACTAGAAACTAATATCTTTGGAATGCAGCAATAATAAACACCTATTTATTTAAAGATGTGACAATTAAGCCATAAGGATTTTTTGAAATATATTTTATTTATTCATGTATTAAACTCCAATTTTTAATTTAACTTATTAATTTATTAACTTATTTTTAATTTAATTAAACTTATTGGGGTGACAGTGGTTAACAAAATTACGCAGGTTTCAGGCACACAGTTCTACAATATATAATCTGTACACTGTATTCTATATTCACTATCCCAAATCAAGTCTCTGTCCATCACCACTTATTCCCCTAATACCATCACCCCTACCCTGGCAATAATTGCACTGTTGTTCATGTCCCTGAGTCTTTTTTTTTTTCTCGATCTCTCCCAGCCCCCTGACAGCTGACAGCCTGCTTTCTATCTATCAGTCTGTCACTATTTTGCTTATTAGTTCATTAGATTCCCCGTATGAGTGAGTGAAATCATATGGTACTTATCTTTCTCTGACTGGATTATTTCACTTAGCATAATGCTCTCCAAGTCCTTCCATGCTATCACAAAGAGTAAAATTTCCTTATTTTTTTAGCCTCAGTAGTATTTCATTGGGTAAATGTACCACATGGCTTCTTTATCCACTCATCAACTGACGGACACCTGGTCTGCTTCCAAATTTTGGCTTTTGTATATAACACTGCAATGAACATAGGGGTGCTTATATTATTTCGAATTAGTGTTTCAGGTTTCTTTGGATAAATTCCCAGAAGTGGAATTGCTGGGTCATAAAGTAGTTCCATCTTTAATTTTTTGACATAACTTCATACTGCCTTCCACAGTGGCACCAATCTGCATTCCCACTAACAGTGCATGAGGGTTTCCCTTTCTCCACATATTCGCCAACAACTGCTGTTTGTTGATTTATTGATAGTCAACCTGAGAGTGGTTTTATAGTCAATCTCATTGTGGTTTTAATTTGCATTTCTCTGATGATTAGTGATGTTGAACATTTTTTCATATGTCTATTGGCCATCTGTACATCCTCAATGGAGAAGTGTCTATTCAGGTCCTTTGCTACTTTTTGTTGTTGTTGTTGTTGGATTGTTTTTTTGATGTTGAGTTTTATAGGTTCTTTAAATTTTTTATAAAAGATTTTATTTATTTTTAGACAGAGAGGAAAGGAAGGAAAAAGAAAGGGAAAGAAACATCAATGTGTGGTTGCTTCTCATGTGCCCCCTACTGGGGTCCTGGCCCACAACCCAGGAATGTGCCTTGACTGGGAATCGATCCAGTGACCCTTTGATTAGCAGGCCGGCACTCATACCACTAAGCCACACCAGCCAGGGCAGGTTCTTTATAAATTTTAAATATTAACCCCTTATCAGCTGTATGTTCTCCCATTCATTGGATTACCTTTTCATTTTGTTTTCTTTGCTGTGCAAAAACTTTTTAGTTTGATGTAGTCCCATTTGTTTATTTTTTCTTTTGCTTCCCTTGTCTGAGGTGACACATCAGAAAAAAATACTATGAGAAATGTCTGAGACTCACTGTTTATGCTTATTCTAGAATTTTTATGGTTTCAAGCCTAACATATAAGTTTTTAATCCATTTTGAGTTTATTCTAGTCTATGGTATAAAAAAGTAGCCTAGTTATATATTTTTTTGCATATCTGTCCAATTTTTGCAACACCATTTATTGAATAGACTGTCTTTACCTCACTGTATGTTTTTGCTCCCTTTGTCAAATATTAATTGACTGTAAAGGTATCGGTTTATTTCTGAGCTCTCTATTCTGTTCCATTGATCTACATGTCTGTTTTTATGCCAGTAACATGCTATTTTGATTACTATGCCCTTATAGTATAGTTTGATATCAGGTAGCGTGATTCCTCCAACTTTGTTCTTCTTTCTCAAGACTGCTGTTGCTATTAAAAGTATTTTGCCTTTCCATATACATTTTTGAAATATTTGTTCTACTTCTGTGATATATGCCATCTGGTATCTTGCAAGAATTGTGTTGAATCTATAGATTACTTTGGTTGGTATGGACATTTTAATCATATTAATTTTTCCTATCCATGAACACAGTATATACTTCCACTTACTTTTGTCTTCTTCGGTGTCTCATAATTTTCCAAGTACAGTTATTTTACATCCTAGGTTGAATTTATTCCTAGGTATTTTACTCTTTTTGAAGCAGTTGTGAATGGGATTGTTTTCTTATTTTACTTTCTGATAGTTCATTATCAGTGTATAAAAATGCAACTGAGTCCTGGACATTCATTTTGTAACCTCTAGTTTATTAGATTCATTTATCAGTTCTTATAGTTTGGTGAAATCTTTAGGGTTCTCTTTGTATAGAATCATTTCATTTCTAAATAATGACAGTTTTACTTCTTCCTTTCCTATCTGGATGCATTGTATTTTATGATTAGTCCAATTGCTATGGCTAAGATTTCCAAAACTATGTTGAATAAGAGGGTGTAAATGGCTATCCTTCTTTCTGATCTTAAAGAAAAAGCTTTTAGCTTTTCATTGTTGAGTATGATGTTGGCTGTTAGTTTGTCATATGTAGCCTTTATTACGTTGAGGTATGTTCCCACTATTTTCCACTTTGCTCCGAGTTTATATCATAAATGGGTGCTGGATTTTATCAAATGCTATCTCTGCATCTACTGACATAATCATGTGGTTTTTATCCTTCATTTTTTTGTATTTGGTGTATCACATTCGTTGATTTGCAGATATTGTACCAACCTTGCCTCTCAGGAATAAATCCCACTTGATCATGGTGTCTGACTTTTTTAATGTATTACTGGATCCTGTTAGCTAATATTCTGTTGATGAACATAGCATCTATGTTCACCAGGGATACTGGCCTGTAATTTCTTTCTGTTTTAGTGTCACTACCTGGTTTAAAATAGCATAATGCTGGCTTTGTAAAATGAGCTTGGGAATCTTGCCTCCTCTTGAATTTTTTGGAGTAGTTTGAGAAGGATCAGTGATCATTCTTCTTTGAATGTTTTAGAAAAATTCACCTGTGAAGCTACCTGTCCAGTCCAGGACTTTTGTTTGTTGGGAGTTTTTTGATTACTGCTTCAATCTCACTAGTTGTAATCTGTCTATTTAGATTCCCTGATGCTTCCTGATTCAGGTCTGGAAGACAGAATATTTCTAGGAATTCATCCATTTCATCCACATTGTCCAATTTATTGGCATGCAGTTATTTACAGAATGTTTCTATGATCCTTTGTGTTTCTTTGGTGTCAGTTGTTACTTCTCTTTCGCTTCTGATTTATTTATTTGGAGCCTCTTTTTCTCTTGATGAGTCTGGCTAAAGGTTTGTCAATTTTGTTTATCTTTTCAAAGAATCAGCTCTTGGTTTCACTGATCTTTATAGCATTTTATTTTTTATACTATTTATTTCTGCTCTGATTATTTCCTTCCTTCTATTCACTTTGGGCTTTATTTGTTGTTCTTTTAGAATTTCCTTTAAGTGTAAAATTTGGTTGTTTGAGATTTTTCTTCTTTCTTTGATGTAGGCCTGTAATGTTATGAATTTCCCTATTACGACTTCTTTCATTGTTAACCTATACATTGTTTAGTAACATGTTATTTAGCCTCCATGTCTTTGTGTGTTTTTCAGTTTTTTTCTTGTGATTGATCTCTAGTTTCATACCATTACTGTCAAAGAAATCATAAAAAAGAAGATGCTTTTTATGATTTCAGTCTTAAATTTATTGAGACTTATTTTGTGTCCTAACATGTGGTTTATCCTAGAAAATGTTCCATGTGCACTCAAAAAGAATATATATTCTGCTGCTTTGGAGTGAAATGCTCTTAAGATACCAATTAAAACCATCTGATTAATGCATTATTTAAGGCTGCTATTTCCTTACAAGAATTTTCTGTCTGGAAGAAATATCCATTGCCGTTGGTGGGGATTAAAATACTCTTCCATGACTGCACTACTGTCAATCAATCTCTTCTTAATGTCCTCAAGGTTTGCTTTACATGTAGGTGTTCCTATGTTGTCTGCATAAGTGTTCACAAGGATTATATCCTCTTGTTGGATTGCTTCATTCATCATTATGTAGTATCCTTGTCGCTTACTATAGCCTCTGTTTTAAAGTCTATTTTGCAGACAGAAGTATTGCTACCCCAGCTCTTTTTCCTTTCCATTTGCATGAAGTATCTTTTTCCATTCCTTTACTTTTAGTTTGTATGTATCTTTTGTTTCGAAGTGGGTCTCTTGTAGACAGCACATATATGGGTCTTATTTTTTTTATTCATTCAGCTACCCTATGTCTTTTGATAAGAGCATGGAAGCCATTTATGTTTACAGTGATTATTGATAGGTACATATTTATTGCCTTGTTATTTTGTTAACTACTGTTTTCTTCTTCCTTTTTTCTTCTTCTTCTTAAAGCATGCCTGTCTTTCAACATATCTTGTAATACTGGTTTGGTGGTAATAAACTCCTTTATCTTTTTGTTGTCTGGGAAGCTCTTTATTTCTCCTTCAATTTTAAATGATAGCTCTGCTGAGTAAAGTAGTCTTGGTTGTTAAATCCTTGCTTTTTATCACTATTAGTATTTCATGCCAATCCCTTCTGGTCTGAAATGTTTTTACTGAGGAATGATTCTCTCTTTGTCTTTAACCATTGTCATATTTTTAATGATGTGTCTTCATGTGGACTCTTTGGATTCATTTTGTGTGGGATTCTCTGAACTTCCTGGACTTGTGTGTCTTTTTCCTTCACCAGGTTAGGGGAGTTTTCAGTCATTATTTCTTCGAATTGGTTCTAAATCCTTTGCTCTCTCTTTTCTCTTCTGGCACCCTATGATTCAGATGTTGTTATGCTCATTCTTTTAAATTCTTTTTTATTTTCTGCTGCTCTGATTGGGTGTTTTATTTCCTACGTTGTCTTCCAAATTGCTGATTCGACCCTCTATTTCATCTAATCTACTCTTTATTCCTTCCAGTGTATTCTAGATGTTAGATATTGTAGTCTTCATTTCTGACTGGTCCTATTTTTTTGTTTCTGTGTCATTTTTCAGGCTGTTGTGCATCCTTATAACTATTACTTTGAACTCTGTATCTGATAAATCACTTGCCTCCACTTCATTTAGCTCTTTTTCTAAATGTTTCTCCTTTCTTTCATTTGAGGACTGTTTCTTTATCTCCCCATTTTGGCTGCCTCTTTGTGTTTCATTCTATGTATTAGATAGATCTGCTTTGACTCCCAGTCTTTCTGGAGTGGCCTTATGTAGTAGATTTCCTGTGGAGTCCAGTGGTGTACTTTCCTTGATCACCTGAGCTGGATGCTCCAGAAATGTCACTAGTGTGAGTTATGTGGACCCTCCTGTTGTAACTGAATTTTGATTGCTATTGGCACGTTTTTGTGTGTGGGATCAACCTTCAGGCTGGATGACTGTGAGGCTCAATGCCCACCACAGTATGTGAGCTGCTGTGCAGGTGCTCACAAAGTGAATTCGCCTCAGTAGGTTTAGGTACTTACCAAGATCTCCCTTTGAATATGCTGCTTGTGATGCTTATTAATACCTGTTCTGTTGTTGTCTGAAGCTAGTCACTGAGTGTGTGGTTTTGGGCCTCTTGGGAGGGACTCTGTTGTGGACCAGTATCAGACGCTGCCTGCGAATCCCACTGGGCAACCAGTTTGAAGCTTCCAGCCATCCACAGTTTATGGCTGCTTCTGCTGGGCCTGGGTGGGTGTACCAAGTTGCACATCAAGGCCAACTTTTACCAGCTCTAAGCCTGACAGTAGGACAAAGAAAGTCCCAAGCACCCCAAGATCCACTTCCAGTTTTGTTTGCCCGCTGGCTGCCTGTTATGCTCAGTCACTGAAAAAGCCTCTGGCTGTATTCCTCAGTTGGCATAAGCTCCACTGGATGAGGTGAGAAGGAGTCCAGAGGCTGCAACTATTGCTTTCCCCCAGGCTGATACCACACAAAAAGTAGTGCTCCACCCAAGAAAGATGGTGTCTGTGGTGTAAAAGAGGGATTCAGCACACAGATTCTATTCTGGCAGCTGTCCCTTCAGCTCCCTCACCAGAGCCACAAACCCCAGACTCTCCTCATGCAACTTTAGTCCACTTTGCCCTCCCTCCACCAGAACCCAGGGTGAGTGGCTACAAATGAAATTTTGTGCACTGGCCCTTTAAGAGGGTGCCTATGTCTCTCCCTGGCAGATATAATTCTGCTGCTTTTCAAAGCCAAATGTTAAGTGGACACCTCTTCCTGGCTCTCATGTTCTAAGCTATGGAGCTGGCTTGGGGTTTAGTCCCCTTGCTTCTCAGGGGAATTCCCCTGCAGCTAAGATATCCCTCTAGAATCTCAGCTGCTGCCCCTAGGAGTGGGCCAGCCCTTTCTGTGTCTCTGCTTTCCCTGCCATTTTCAATGTGACGTCTATAAATCCTTGGTTGCAAAGTTTCTCTTCAGCTAGTCTTCAGTTGGTTATTCGAGCTGATTATTCTATAATTTAGTTCTAATTACAGTTTGGTCCTGGGAGAAGGTGAATGTAGCTTCCACCTACTCTACTGCCATCTTGGATCCTCAATATTTTTTTCGTTTTATGTTCAAATATTCAAACCATGGTTCTGATAGACCAGTGTGACTTCATAAGAAGCATAAAGAGGAAATGTTTCCCCAGAGCAACCAAACCAAACAATAACAACAGCATAATATTCCACATGGTCTCCTAGCCTATCTTCTTTTCAACTTCTAAAGACCAGATATGGTTTAAAAGCTTAGCCTGTGACTTCTGTGTGTGTCTTAGATACTCAAAGTAGACTTTCAAAGACATCAGTCATTAATTTGAGCGCTAGAGTTTAGAGGGTGCAACAAGCACATTAAACGCATTTTTTTTACCTCCTGTACTCAGGATGGGCACATTACCTAACGTATCAAAGACATTCTAGCTAAAAATTATTGATCAATGATTTTGTTTAGACAGAAAAATGTAAACTACACATAATTTAATTGATGACATTAGTTGTACATTTCACCTAAACACAGAGTGGAAAATAGAAAGGAAAAAGATCTAAATGATTACAAAAAAAAAAAAAAAACCACAACTGAAAATCAAGGAAGCCTGTTTCTTAGTACAAGACTACTTCGTTAAAGAATGTTCCACATTTTTTCCTCTGAACTAAAATACATGTCAGTTCTTACATGTTATTAACAGCAACACATTTAAACATTCTATAAGTAACTAACCTTTACTTACACTGATCATTTTACAAAAATTACTTTTAGGTTTTCCTAGTCTCCCCAGATAAATCAGACTTAAGTATCACAGGGATACATATAAAATGAATAAGCCTAATGGTTAGCAATTTTGTTTTATTACTATTTAACAGAATAATAAGACTTTTTTCTACTACTATATGTAATATATTTCAGTTAAAAAAATTGGCATTTTAAAAAGGTTTTTCTATCTTAAACCTTACAAATCCAATTCATTTCAGGGAGGGCTGTTGTTTAAGCATCATTAAAATAATTTTAGAAATGACACCACTTGCACCTTCAGGTCTACAAACCTGAAACACTGAGACATAAGAAGGTTGATACAGACAGTTCTCTAATTATAAACAAGTAAAATTTATTTTAGACATTGACCTAAAATCATAAACAATGTAAGCCTATGTAAACCATGATTTTAAAGTAATGTACTATATGTACAAAAATAGTCTCTTTCATAGCATTTTATAAAAGACTGAACAGAATCTATTTTTCTTTTTTGAACAGTCCTTCCTTCTTTGTTTACTTCTTTATATTTTGCTTCTTTAAAAAAATGTTCTTTTTCCAATTACAATGAGGAAATAAAAAGAAATGCAACTCTTTTATGTAAAGTAAATCCATCTGGATGTTTGCTGCATCCCATACTATAAACCTGTGATCCCCAACCAGAATGAGTTATAGTAAAGCTGCAGGCAAAATTGTCTCCATATACCACAATCCATTATCCCTGTCAAGTTAATGTTCCATGTTGAGCCATATGGCACGGGTACACATTCAACAAAGGAAATTCCTTAAACTTGTTATAATCAGCACTTGCAGTCATCCAAAAAACTGACATAAACAGCTTTATTGTGTTTAGTGCATTTCAGTTAATATCCATGACAAAAACAGGAAGCAGTACAGGAAAAGAAGAAGGAATGTGGGGGAGCAGAATATTTTTTTTAAAATGTACATTTTATAATTAAATTTTTTCCTAAGTAAGTGATTTTCAATTACAGTAAGCTTCAACCTCTTAACAGTGATCTACTGGGCATTATTTAAGAAAAAACAAAATTTAATGACATCAATTTTCAATGGCATTAAAAAACCTAAAGTCTTACAATATCTACCTGATTCATAAGCAGTTCAAGAAAAATAATGAATGATTTGAATTTTCATGTTTGTTTTCTTTTTACAATTGTCTCATAATTGCTAAAATCTAACAGTGCTTCACTGAAAAGTAAGGCAATTTAAATAAAGTGTCTTTATATGTGTAAAGTGTAGGTCACAGATGAATCAAGGGTTCCCAGAAGTCTTTGGTACCTGGCACAGCCCAACACATCAAACTCCAGTCAAGGTACAAGTAGAGCAGAACTTCATTTCAGCCCCCGCAGTGACAACAATAAAACGCTGAGAAAACACACTATCAAATACTGAACTCAGCATCAATTTCTGTTAATTACAGCCTTGTCAGCAACGTGATTATTCAAACAACTCATGCAAATGTTAATGAGGCCTTATTTGCATATTTATTTTTTCCTTTGTTGAAATGTCATTGATTATTACATTCTACTATGATGAATGTGGCTGATGATGTGCTCTGATATGTAATTAGTCATTAGGTGGAATGAATAGATCAATTATGAAAAAGGACTAAGATTAAGAAATATCAAACAAGACCGCCCAATATAACTATAGAATCTTTAAAAGAAAAAGAACCTAATAAAGAATTTCTTGACATTTAAACTGCAACATCAGTAGTTTTCAATAAATAAACCACTACTTTTGTGAGGTTAAATGAAGGCTTAAAAATATATCAGTACTTTGATAATCCAATTATGATCATAGAAACCATGTTTTAAAAAACTGTAAACCACTTCAAGTGGCATGCCAGAAAAACAAACAGCCAAAAAACAACAATCAGATTTTTCTTTAGACTTGTACAAATTAGAAATGTATAAAATACATTTTAATCCAGTATAAGAACGAGGTGGAAACAGGTCAAAAGAGAAAGGAGCATAACATTCTAGAGAGAAGTGGTAGGAACCTGAGGGAGAATGACTTTCATAAAAACAAGGCAAGCATAAACAAACTCCTTCAAATCCCAATTTATTTTTAGAGGAAAAGGATTATTTAGTCTCTGAAACTGTTTGCTGTAACTATCCAGCCAGCACTTGCTATTCACAGACTGAAAAAAAAGAAAAAAAAAAACAACACACACACACACACACACACACACACACACAAAACACATTACTGCAGACCAGATGGGAACATTCCACATGACCAAACCAATCAATCACCTCGGTGGGGCGCAGGTGCAACACAGCCGTGTAGCAACACACCATTTCACAGTCTATCGGGCACAAACACATGGCCACCAATCAATGGCACCCCGAGGACCTCAGAGGGGGCAGGCTCTCTGGAGTCTTACTGGTCCATGCCTGATGACTTCATAATCACACATCATTTCATTCACTAGAGGATACAAACTAGCATTCTAATAACCTTCTACTGCAAATGGTCATGTTGTGCATATTAATACAGAGCTGTTTGGAGTGAAGCAACTGACTTTACATGGCAGGCTAGGCAAGGCATGCAGGGCTGAAACAACCTGAAGCTAGAAACTTCTTCCTATTTGAAGAGGGCTATTCTGTTCAGGCTGAGATCAATGGCAGCAGGATTCATTCTACTGCATCAAAATTGGCATGCAATGCTGGTATCTTATACAGAACAACTGTTAAACAATAGGACAAAGGAGAATAAAATAAAAAGGGAAGTTGGTAGCTGTGAACGAGGTAAAAAGGCTCCTCATTTTCTAAAATAATCTAACTAAAATGGAACTGCAAAAAACAGTACGTCACCGTGAATAAAACTTAAGTGGATATTCCTCCATTTCTCCTGTCTTTGTTTTCCTCACATTTTTCCACTGCTTGAGGAGTGACTCTGTACAGTGTATATAATTATAGGAGAAGATAAATAGAAGGATTTCCAGCAAACATTGCTATAATTCTACCAAGGCAGAGCACCATTTTCTGTTAGATAGCATTCATAGAGCTCATTGTCAGAGATGTTTAGGCAGAGATATGTTGGATAATTAAGTATTTTCAGTAACTGATTCACTATACATCACATAGAGATGACCTAATTTTAAAAGAAAAATGAGGAAAAACATGCTTCATCCTAAAAAAGCAAACTAGTCAACTCAAACCCTTGGTGGAACAAGGCTGAGCATACATCTGTTTTTAAACAACAGATTTCTTTGATAATTCAGAGGGCAGTTTGAAACCTTACACATCCTTAGATCCAACTAGGAACATCAATCACCAGAGCCAAAGTTCATGTGGAAACCAGTGCGAGACATGTAGAAGGGTCTAAATTGACCCTCTGGCAACACTAAAAGTTGGCCTGGGTGGTTAATTTTTGATGCTAATATTCTTATCATTTTGTCTCTCAAAAAGAACCATATAGAAAACCTAATGAATATCATGCTTTGCCCATATGAGGCTAACAGTGATTATATCTTCTACAGTCTAAAATAAAGAATGTATACATTCTCTGAAAATATACAGAAGTCCTTTTGGAAAAGAAGTATAGTGATTAGTGAAAAGAAGGTATTGTTATTATTATTCCATAAAGAAATAACTGGCAAGATAATCTTAGTGGTGGTTTATTACATTTAAAAGTAAGCCTAACTTCTTTCCAAATTATAGATTAGAAGAGGACAGAAGATTCAAGTCATAAGACTAGCATTCTACTTCAGGTTCTCACTAATTAGTTGTGTAACCCTCATCAGATCAGATAATGATGATGACTTTGATTTACTAATTTGCAGAGTGACCTGGTTAGAGAGGGCTGGAAATTTCTCTTAATTTATGATCTCCCTTTGTGATCTGACACCTTTAAAGGCTCTAGCTAGTAGTTTTCAGAGTATCGTGTAGGGATGAAGCGATCAGGTGTGCTAGTTCCAAAAGTCTAGCAGGGAAGCGTAATAAAACATGCTCATTGTAATAATGGAAAAGCAGTCATTTTAAAGGGTTGATGTGTGGTCACTCTTATGGAGATACAAAAGACAGCCAATCCTTTAGTTTATAGAAGTATGAGTAAAATAATCAACATTTGAGTTGAAGTTTGCTTGCTCCCTAAACAGACTAACAATACCAATATTGTATCATATCAATACCCCCTCCCCTAAACAACTAAAAAGGAACATAAGACCTTTCCAAATAATTTTGAGTTAAAGTTTTCTGAAGTATCTCACATAGAAGCTGAGCTATCCTTGTAATAGTTCTACTGACTATTAAGTGAAGCTAAACTCACTTAGTAAAAAAAAACATGGAGATAAAAAGTGGTGAGTGGCCTCAGCAAATCAGCAGTAGGGACTGAAGAACATTTTACTTTCAGGCATACCTAGGATCACCAAAACATGTTTTCTCCCTTTTGATTCTGAGTTCAATCCCTAGTAAAAGCATCTACATCTAAACCTTTAACCCAAAGACACAATAAATATATTATTAAAAACATGCCTGGCAATAATGTTTTGAAAAGCAAAGCTGAAAACGGGACTTTCACTTTTTAACCACCATGAATACACAATGGTATTTAAAGGTAATATAGAAAAAGGTTAAGAGAGCAGCTCTGGATTTATACAGTATTTGGTTTCAATGCCTGTTCCATAAGTTACTAATTTTGTGACTTTGGGACTAGTTACTACACTCTCTAAACCTCAATTTCTTGATTGGAAAAAGACAAATAACAATACAGATAATACCTATATCTCAGGGGTTGTTGTGAAGATTAAATGAACTAATGCATGTAGTGCTTTGCGACATGCCTAACGAACAGCAAGCAATCTATTTTGGTAATTTAATATTAAAAATAAAGACACTGATTTCAAAGCATTAAAATCAGGCAACAATTCTTTTTAATGCTCTAGTCTCAGTTCTTAAACAGTACTAATCTCAACTCTGTTGCTTAATAATAAAAAAAAGTACTTCACACACAAAAAAGACCTGACAGCTCCCTTACCGTAACCAACAATTAATTGCAGCTGTTGGTCAATATACTCCTCAATTGGCCCCTTGATAAAACATCCTACAGAAATTAAATTATGGAAATCTACCTAGAGTAGAGGTTTATGTCAAGAAAGGTTTCTCCCTATTCTTTCTCTAGTTAGTTGTACAAAGTTAAGTAGAAAGTTTGTCAATTTGAACCCAACTGACAGATATTGCTTCACTGGTATCCACAAAAAAACCAAAATGAATAAAGGTCAGCTGTAACCATGTAACTAAGTTTACCTACTTATAGTAACCACTTCACAGAGGAGGGTGCTCAGCAGAAACAAAAAGGGGGAATTTTGGGGAGGAGTACAGTGTTGAATCTAGTAGGAACTAGAAAGATCTGGATTTGAATCTAGCATTCACCAAATACATTTCAAATGAACTCTGGTGAATTTCTCTCTCTGCCTCAGTTTCTTCATCTCTGAAATTGGAGATGAAATGGGAAAGAAGAAATTAACATTTAATAAATGTCTTTTAAGTGTTAGGCTCTGCAGTAGGCATTAGAATACACTCTTCAATTATATCATCCTCAAGAATGCATCAAGGCCAGAATTACTGTCTCCATTTGAGAGATTAGAGTCTTAAACAGACATTTCTCCAAAGAAGAATACAAGTAGTCAATGAGCACATGAAATAATGTTCATTATCATTAGTCATTAAGGAAATGAAAATCAAAGCTTCAATAAGGTTTTCACACCCACTAAGATGGCTAAAATAAAAAGGAGGACAAATGATGTAAAGAAATTAAAATCCTCATAAATTGTTGGTAGGATTTCAAAATGGTACACAGCCACTTGAGAAAACAGTCTAGCAGTCCCTCAATTAAACATTGAGCTATATTACTGAGCAATGCTACTCCTAGGTATAATTATACACTTAGGAGAACTAAAACATGTCCATACAAAAATTTACACACCGATGTTCTTAAGAACATTACTCATAATAGCCAAAAAATAAAAACACCCTAAATCTCAATCAATTGATAAATGAATAAATAAATGTATTATACCCTTACAATGGGCTATTTAGCATGAAAGACATTAGGTACTGACTGATTCATGATACGATATGGGTGGATTCTTGAAAATACTATGCTAAGTGAAAAATGCCAGTCTCAAAAGGACACATAGTGTATGATTCATCTATATGCAAGGTCCAGAAAAAGCAAATCAATAGTGACAGAAAGTAGATTAGTGGCTGCCAGGGGTGGGTGGAATGGGGAATGAGGACTGACTTCTAATAGGTACAGGATTTCTTCATGTAGTGATAGAAATGTTCTAAAATTAGGTAATGGTGACAGCTGCACAACTGTGGGAATATACTAAAAACCACTAAACTGTATACTTTGAAAGGATGAATTTTATGACATGTGAATTATATCCTGATAAAGCTGTAATTTAAAAAATACTGGGTTTCAAAGATTTAAAAATAGTAAAACCATTCCCACAGGGTTATAAATATTAAATGAACTAGGCTAAAGCACTCTGCATGGTGCCTGGGACACACTGAGGGTTCTTAATGAAATGTTGTGACCTCCTTTTCCCTTTGTCAAATGCAGAAACAATAGATGTATGATATTGATTCTAACAGGATAGCTCAATAAAGCTACCCAATTCTTGTCATCTGATTAGCAATGGAGTACAACTACATGTTTATAGTTCTATAGTAAAGTTAGGTAAACTAGTACATACTATCATTAGTATGAAAGAAAATGGACCTACTACCCCACATATAAAGCTGACTGACTTAAGTATAATGAAAATATACTGGAGACAAACAAATTAGCTTCATACAATTCCAAAGCATCCCTACCAAATCTGTCAGCAATCATCTCAGGAACAATGGAGCTATAACCATTAACATCACTTCTTTTTTAAAAAAGAATATTACTGTTCAATTGAATTTGGTAAGCTATAATTTAAACTGCTCTAATTTCAGGATTATATATCCCGATGTTCAGGAAAGTATTTTTTAAAATCTCAAAACACACAAGCAAAACATTTCTGTCCCATCCTATCAGATGGCTCTCCTGAGAACTGCTAACACCTAGCAAAAGAATATAATAGGTAGGTCCTTATATGCCAATTAATTTATCACCCCAGATGATAGTGAAGAATAGACAGGGAGACCTTTCCCGATGGGGCACCATTACCTCTAGGAAGAGTTCTCTATATTTATTCTTATACCTTCACTGGGGGTAACCAACAAATTGTTTGGTGAAATAATTTTACTACTGATTACTATATTCTAATATTTATTCATTCATTCAGTATTTCATACATACTTCTCAAACTCAGTAAGAGTTCCCACCTTGTTTAAATAAGTGTGGGAAGCAATGGGAAGATACCCTTAAGAGCCAGAAACCTACGTGGACCAAAAATTCTCCATTAAAATGGTGGTGGCATTTATATGATAAATACAACTCTCCCCATTATAGCCTGCCATTACTTATGTGATCTATGCATGACCAAAAACTATTAACACTGGAAAGGTTCCTTAACCATCTGTCTCCTCCGAATTTGGCAGAACTTTTTGTATACTATAGGTGTTTTATAAATGATTACAGAATGCATAAATTAAAAGAAAAGAGAAGAATAGAGAGAATAAGAATAAAATATTTATTGTTTTCATGAAAAAGGACCCTACTCCTGTCCCCCACAAAACCCACACAAAATAGATTTCCACACTGAACTGATATAATTGAGCCAATTACAAAGAATTTTGATGATCTACAGTTATCCTGTGCTGCAATTAAACATTAACAAATATGTAGCACAGCGGTCCTCATGTGACCTTTTTTGGACCCACTGAGGAAACTAGATAATCAGATAATAAAGCAAATTGGTAGATGCAGTTTCATTTATGGCACACTAATGAAGAAGAAAGATGAGATCTGACCAAACAGCCAAGGACCAAGATTATCAGAAAAAATACTTAACTTCAAGAAATTGAGGTTTTTCCAATATATAGATTAAGGGGAGGGAACAGCTTGGATTTTTGTTTCTTACAGACATTTACATGAGCAATGATTATTAAATAGGAGTGAGACACAGCACATTATATCGAAGGATAAGGGGAATAGAGATTCTGAAATTTAAAAAATATTTCGGTGTAACTTTTTGGTTTTATAAATAAACATAATTAAAAGCTCAGACAAATTTTCCTAATAAGATTATAAAGACGATACCACAGGGAGGCACTTTTGAAAAAAACATTACACTAAAGACAAATTACAGTAGATCATCAAGGTCTTAATTTAAAAAGAGATTCTTTATATACAAAATGTAAATGTGATAAACCTAAAAGTTATAATAAAACACTGCACTAACTAGAATTATTAGTTGCTTTTATATCTTTTATCCAATTCTAATTTTCTATGTGAAAAAAATCAAGCTAAGAATAGCTTCTATTTATAGCCATGCTACAAAGACATACATCTTTTACTTAAAGGGTTATAAAATAATTTAAAACTATAGAAACAATAAACAGAAAGAATTTTTTTCAGCATAGTACAACCTACACCTATCAAAAACATCACAATGATTAAATTAATCACTATAAACTGAGAATTTGCTTTCCAGAAATTAGCTGAGTTTAAAAGTAATAAAGTAAGCCCTAGCTGGTATAGCTCAATGGATTGAGCGTGGGCTGCAAACGAAAGAGTCGCTAGTTTGACTCCCAGTCAGGACACATGCCAGGGTTGCTGCAGGCCAGGCCCTCAGTAGGGGGTGCGTGAGAAGCAACCACACATTGATGTTTCTCTCCCTCTCTTCCTCCTTTCCTTCCCCTTTCTCTAAAAATAAATAAATAAAGTCTTTTTAAAAATTAAAAAAAAAAAAGTTTAAGAAATTAAGAAATTACTAGTATAAACACTTTTCACAATGTCTGCTGCAGAAGTATTTGCTGAACAAATTATAGTTTCTGTTATATAATCATTGTTATGAGAATTACATTCTTTCTTTTTTCTTGGTTTTTGGTTGGATACAAATATAATCAAAGCTCTGAGATGGTGCTTTCAGAAAACCAAACACGTCCCTCTCCTCAGATTGCTTATGGTCTGATGAAAGAGAATTGAAGCTATAATGCAAGACAAATTTCACATCTTGAAGGTGCCACGGGAAAGATAAAGATAAGGGGGAAAAATCAAGCAAGGCTTTTTAAAAGAAGTGATATTTGAGCAGGACTATAGAGCATGGATAGGTTTTTGTTGTTTTTGTTGTTTTTTGCAGGTGACAGGGAGATGAGAAGCAAGACAAGTGAAAAATTTTAGATTTAATAGCATACAGTAGACAATTAGTAAATGTTGACTAAATGTATAATGTATGAATAAAAGTCTATTTTATTCTGATCTCACCCCATGGGCATACTGTGTTCATTCATTAAAGAAAATATACTGATGACAACCAAATTAGTTATATATGTCTTCTCAAAACTGCAAAGAATCCCTTCCAAATCATTTCAGGAACAATGGAGCTGTATCCATAAACATTATTAATTTAAAAGAAGAACATTATTATTCAAATGTATTTGATAAGCTCATGAAATCGCTCAAATTACAGAACAAAGCGAATTCATATTTAGCTATGGTTGCCAGAAATGTAACCTGTACGTAGTAAAAGGTCTGGCTCTACTCATCAGTGATGTGAAGCTTCATCTTTGTCCTAGACTAGCAGAGTGACCTCAGTTTCTCTCAGTCAAGTAACTTCACTGGTTGATGTCACTTACACAGCCTCTGGACCTCATGTCAGCTGCAGATCATACCTTAAAGAATGCTACTTTTTCCAATTTAAAAACTGACATCCATAAAAACTTCTGTTTCCTTTCAGTATCAGCTCATTTGCAGCAGAAAACAAATACTTTCTGAGCCCACTCAATGACCAAGCTCTTTCAGCCTCTCATTAAAGAAGTTCCTGATTTCCCTAGACACTATTTGACTGCTCATTCAGGTAGGACTCACAGGAGTCAGCATTTAGCAAAGTCATTCTTAGGAAAAGTATCTAAGTCTCGCAGCTCCTGTGTATAGGCTTAGGTGTGGTGGGGCACGCCAATATAAATATGATAGCACTGTATTCTTCAAGAAGCTGGAAATTTAGTGGGAGAGATAGATATGCATACAAATTATCATAACACAAACCGAAAAACAGTGTTACAAGTCATGAGAATTCATTAATAGTAGGAATCATATAATTTATCTACAGTTTAAAAATAACTCAACATGCCCTGGCTGGTGTAGCTCAGTGGATTGAGCATGGGCTGTGAACCGAAGGGTAGCTGGTTTGATTTCCAGTCAGGGCACATGCCTGGGTTGCAGGCCAGGTCCCCAGTGGGGACCACGTGAGAGGCAACCACACATTGATGTTTCTCTCCCTCTTCTTCTCCCTCCTTTCCCTTCTGTCTAAAAAAAATAAATAAAATCTTTAAAAATAAATAAATAAAATAAATAAAAATAACTCAACAATTATTAGGCATATGTTGCATATCAGGTATTGGACAGGGCCCAGAGGGAAAAAAAGAATCAAAGTATTCTATCCTTAAGAAATTTCCAGTCTAAAGCAAGTGCGCACAAGTAGCAAATTTTAGTATAACATGTACAGAATGCCACAGACACAGAGAAAAGGAGCGCTGAATCCAAGATGCGAGTTTAGACAAGGCTTCCTGGAAAAGCTAAGTTATGACTTGGAAATTACAAGCAGTCAGGGTCATGACTGATTTCCCTGTCAATGTATTTCTAAGTAACTAACGCAGTACCAAGCAAATGATAGAAATCCAGTAAGTTTTGAAATGAAGTGGTGAAATTAATAAAAGATGTGTGGAGGGCACTTCATTTAGAGGAAATAGTGTGAGAAAAAGCATGCAAACATGAAACAGTTTGGAATAAGTGGGTAAATATGAGCAGGTAAGTAATATCAGGACCTAAGACTGAAGGCAAGAAAAGATATGTGAATGCCCTGAATTTCACTGAGGTTCTGAAACAGAAACAAGGTTGGTGGTCAAAAAATATTTAACATTTTAAAAATGTTAAATATTTTAACATTTGATGAAATATTTAACATTTCATCAATGTGAACAATTGATGAACTTTTTTCAAGGGATACAAAGTACTATTGGAAAGAAGAGGAAGAGAGGAAGAGGTGAATTCCTATCTAGGATTGCTAAGGGAGCACATGGTGAGTATTTACTAAATATCTGTTAAATCAATGACTATGATCTCATAACCCATTCCTTTATGAATTATAATGTTCCAAAATCCAAAGTATAAAGTTTCCATACGGAGCAAGGGCTGTTGGATAAAGTGAGAGGAAGAAAAGTCTATTTCTTGATTTTATGTCCAAATAATACAAAAGAACAAATTATTTATTAGCTGATTTATAAGTATTTGACTACAGAGTCTCAAAAATAATGTATACTATAGTGTATACATATAATACAGTGTCTAATATGCAGAAGATACTAAAAAAATCTGGAGATATGCATGAAATAAATCATCTCTCATTAACTGCAAATTTATAATTAACCCATCACGACACATGACAGAACAAACAAATGAGTTAATCTGAGAAAGTGGTAGGTAGGTAATATAGTCATATCTCTTAAAACAAAGAAAGACAGATTGCTGGCTTTAAAAATCTGAAGAATTTATTTTTAACTGTTCCTTAAAGGAAAGGACAAAAGTTATCAAGCAAGTATTACATATATACACAGAAAAGCAAATCAAATTTTGACTAAAGAAACATTTAAAATTAATTTTTTAGAAAGTTAGGCAAGAGGAGACAAACTAGAAAGGAAATGGAAAACACATTAGACACAAAAAAATCTGAAAATACACTGGCTGTTTGGCTGTCTGCCAGGCAAGGCTGCTGAGGTGGAATGACCAGTGATTTGATCCAGACAGGTTGGTGTGAGAAAGTAGCACACACATGTGCAATACAACTACTAACTGAAAAATATATAATGAAAATTTTCTCCACAGATGCAAAGTTCAGAAAGTTTTTGACAACTGCTCTGCAAATTAAGATTAGCATCACTATTTGACGCTAATCAAATTGGCCATATGTCAAAGTATAATTTAAAAAAAAAGAAAAAGAGAGAAAGGTATTTCAAATAAACAGCAGGTATCCTAGATCCAAGGCACCCATTAAAGGGAAGAGAGTCCCTTCTTCATCTGTGTAGTTTCTAGTTCAATTGCATCCAAAGACTTGAGACAGTCAGCGATTCTTTAACATGGGTTAACAGAAATAAAGAGTTAATTTGCTCATACAAAATTCTTCGCTAATGAATCACTGCCCTTCAATTTGCTTTTATTTAACATTTACAAAGGTTGTTATTGAAGTTTGCTGTATGTCACTGCCAGGGAACCAAGCTGCGTCTGTACTTAGAAAAGAACACAATGGAAATGAGGCGGAGCTATAATCAACACTGAAGCTTGCCTTCCTCATACTGCCAAATCCATCCTAGCCTAGCAGTCTCATCCTAAATACTGCAAAAGCCAATTAAATTGATCATTGTACTGAATACAAGATAAGCTTTCTGCATTGCAAAAATTGACAGAATAAAATAACACAAAAATAGCTCAAAATGAACAACAAAATTTTATTTAATATGTTCCTATTACTTTTCAGTGGATATATTACTTAGTTGAACATGATTTCTTCACAAAAAAATAATTTGTAAACATATGCAAGCTTTCCTATTCCTTTTGTGATCCATAAAACTACTTATGAAATTATGCAACTGTTTTAACAATAGTTCTCATACTAAAAGCAAGATTGTCATTGAAATAAAATGACCTTCATCCCAAATTGAGGGAAATATTACAAATCTTAATTTATCAGTAACAGAGAATGTCTACTGAGTACTATCAATGTGCCTGATACTACATTAAGCTCTTTGTATTAAATATGTCCTATAACTCTCAAACCAACCCCATAACTTAAATATAATTATTATCCTCATTTATATATAAGGAAACTGAAAAAAAACAGAGCCAGAATTTGAATGCAGGTAGTCTGACATCAGTCATGATGCAAGAAAGTAGCTCTTAAACCTACAGTAATGAAGTTTTGCTTATTCAAGGCAGATCTTAAAGTTATAGTCATGTGAGAGGTCATTTTCTAGCAGTTAATAATATCTAATTATAGACATGCTTTTTTCCCCTACCTCTTTTATTTTATTGGGTTTGAAAATGGCACATGAATTTCTACATAAAGCATTTTTCTACCCTAGTTCTATTTTTCCTTAAATAAAACTGTCATGAAAAGAATAAACTTACACAGTTGGTAGTGTGATGCCAAAGAATGATGAAATTTGGAAACTTAGTATGTACTCAAATCAACTCACACCTGAGAAAGTGAATCAATAAAAGTTGTTAATAGAGTTCTGGCCAAGATGGAGGCATAGGTAGAAACCCTCTGCTTCCTCATACAACAAAGAGGAGGATAACAACGAATCTAAAATCTATAAACAACCAAGTGCCAGAAAATCAAGCTACATGGAACTCTGACAACCAAGGAATTAAAGAAATAGTCAACCAGACCAACCAGACTGGTAAGTGGGGCACAGAGAGAACCCGTGGCAGTCTGACTGAATGGGAAACAGACTCAGAGCTGACTGTGGACTGTGGCAGAGGTTGCCCCGGTGGGAGAAGCTCCAGTTTCACACAAGTTCGTTAGAAAGTGTGCTGGAGCGAAGAAGTCGAGCTGCACTGTTCCCTCTTTGGCCCCTCCCCCACGGACAGCACCACAGCCCAGCAAGGAGGGTTGCCCGACCAGGTCAATACCTAAGGCCCCGCCCCTTACAACCTATCAGCTGTGCCAAGACAAAGAAGTATGGCCCAAATAACAGAGCAAAACTCCAGAAAGAGTGGTAAGCAATGAGGAGATTGCCAACCTATCTGATGGAGCAACCAAAATGCTCACAGAACTGATTGAGCTTGGTTGCAAACTGAAAGAGCAAATGAAAATGAAACAAAGCAAAATATTCTGGGAGCCAACAGTGACAGGAAGGAAACCAGAACTCAAATCAATGATTTAGAACAAAAGGAAGAAATAACCATCCAACTGGAACAGAATGAAGAAACAAGAATTCAAAAAAATTAAGAGAACCTGAAATGTTCCAATATCCGAATTATAGGGGTGCCAGGAGGAGAACAACAGCAAGAAATTGAAAACTTATTTGAACAAATAATGAAGGAAAACTTCCCCAATCTGGCAAAGGAAATAGACTTCCAGGAAGTCCAGGAAGCCCAGAGAGTCCCAAAGAAGTTGGACACAAAGAGAAACATACCAAGGCACATCATCATTAAGTTACCCAAGATTAAAAATAAAGAGAGAATCTTAAAAGCAGTAAGAGGAAAGGAGAGAGTTACCTACAAAGGAGTTCCTATAAGGCTATCAGCTGATTTCTCAAAAGAAACCTTGCAGGCAAGAAGGGGCTGGAAAGAAGTATTTGAAGTCATGAAAGGCAAGGACCTACATCCAAGATTACTCTATCCAGCAAAGCTATCTAGCAAAGTTAGAAGAAAGGGCAGATAAAGTGCTTCCCAGATAAGGTCAAGTTAAAGGAGTTCACCATCACCAAACCCTTATTATATGAAATGTTAAAAGGACTTATCTAAGAAATTGAAGATCAAAAACTATGAACAGTAAAATGACAACAAAATCACAACTATCAACAAGTGAACCTAAGAAACAAAAACAACAATAACAACCGTGAAAACAAATACTAAGCAAACAACTAGAACAGGAACAGAATCAGAGAAATGGACATCACATGGAGGGTTTTAAGTAGGGAGCAGGAAGGGAGGAATGGGGGGAAGGGTACAGGAAATAAGAAGCATAATTAGTAGGCATAAATAGATGGGGAGAGGTCAAAAATGGTATAGGAAACAGAGAATTCAGAGAACTTTAATAAGTACAACCATGGACATGAACTATGGGGGGGTGCTGGAGGGTTGGGGATTAGGGGGGATAAAGGGGGAAAAATTGGGAAAACTATAATAACAAAAGCAATAAAATATACTTTCAAAAAAAGTCATTAGTAAATCACTTCATCATTTTGTCCCCAGGTTTCTTCTCAGTTACTCTGTCACTAACAAATTACCTGTTTCCCAGTTATTAAATTATGTAGGGAAAAATAAAACAATGCAGCAGTCTACATGAAATGAGAATAACAATTTTTATATAAACTATATCAAACTCTTAACCTCTCAAAAGGCCAAGATCTTATTATATCTCTCAGAGATCATATAAAGTTATTAAAAGAAAATTTCTATTAGAAAATATTATGCAACAATATTATCAGAGTAAAAAAAAATGAAACAATTTATAAACCACTAAGTTCTTTAATCTTATTTATCGATATCAGCTATATTAGGAACCTGGAATTTATTTGTACATGAGAAAATGTTCATAAGGGGAACCCACTGTTAGGAGAGTGTGATAGTCAACCAGTCTAAACTTTGGGGCCAAGGAGACCAGTATTTCCCTGTCACTACTAACAGGATTAAGTACAAAAATACTTAACCTTGTTGTACTTCAATTTCCTCATCTGTAAAACAAGTATAACAAAACCCATCTTAAATGTTTTTCCTGAGGATTAAATGACACAATATTACAGAAAAATTAGAACAGAATCCAACACAGTATGGACCTATGCAAATGGTAGTTTGGGAATTGCACAGAAGAGAGAAGGAAAATAGCATTTTCTTTCTTCCTTTCTAAGTACAGAAGGGAAAAGTTATATCTTATTTTCTCCTTACCTTTCATTGTACAATCCTCTCCTATTGCCTAGCATTCCTTGCTCACCTAGTGCTCAGGGTGCTCAACTCTTCACTGTAGATCCCTGCAGTCATTTGTCATCCAATGTACATCATACTCCAAAATGAATGAATCCCTACCTCCCTCAATTAAGAATTCTCTGCTAGGAATTAAACAATCTAACTTGACTAAGTTTTAATAATACGTTCACATTCTGGTTATTAGGTTTTGGTTATTAACCCAAACTAACCACTGGTAAATATAAGAAACTGAAACAAAGTTAAAATTTAGGCAAAAAGAGACCAGACTTTCCTAAGAATTTGCCCAAAGATCTGCTCCTTTAAGTCATTTGTACCAGTCATAGTTTCTTCCAATATAATCTACATCTCCACCAGGTTGTGAGTATTTTCAAAATAGATTCTATGGCAGTGTGTAAGTAAGGACAGCCAGTTGCTTATAAGCTGCCAATGTCACAAATGTCACTGCCAATTTCACACTAACTATAAAACCATGTCTTTTAATGTTGAGATCTTAGAAATCATAGAATTTTTAATTTACCTAAATCAGGTGCTAATATCTACAATAAAATATATTCGTATTTCATTTATTTGTTCACACAGTTCAGTCCATAAATACCTATATGAAATGTGTCAAAACTCTTGAATATCATTAGGGACCAAACTGTAATTTTTAAAAGAATTTTGAACCTTTGACCTTTAATTTTTGCAATTAAAGAGTAGAAAACTATTATGTAATCTATGAACTAAATGGATTTCCCTCCAAATCTTTATTTTCTCAAACAATATAAATATAACAAATCTGAGCACTCAAAGTATTCTTAATCTAAATCCAAAGCTCAATCAGATCATTTAATTGTTTGGGAATTTTTTTATTTTTATTGTCTTGCAACACAAATATAAAAAGAGCAAAATGAAGATGTTTCATGTTAATTCACAATTTTCTTTCCTCTTTGCATTAAAAACAACATTTTAGCCTGGCTGGTGTAGCTCAGTGGATTGAGCGCGGGCTGGGAATCAGACGGTCCCAGTTCGATTCCCGGTCAGGGCACATGCCTGGGTTGCAGGCCAGGTCCCCTGTGAGGACCATGTGAGAGGCAACCATACATTGCTGTTTCTCTCCCTCTCTGTCTCCCTCCCTTCTCCTCTCTCTAAAAATAAATAAATAAAATCTTTAAAAAAAACCCAAAAAAACAACAACATTTTAGTTCTGAGTTTAATACGGAACAGCTTTTATTCATTCATGTATTCAATTTGTATATTTTTAGTGCAAGGCATAAAGGTACCAAAAGATATAAAATAATTTAAGAGTCAACCAATTATATTATGAAACCCAAGAACACTGTCTATTTGGGAAGAAGACTGCGAAGACTCAATAATTAGGTTTGGTTAAACTAGAACCAGTTTTGACAGAAATTCATGCATCTTAAAAATGCTTACAAAGCTCACTCTTTCCACCCAACCTATAACACCACCCCCACTTAAAATCATAACTGTTTATGTAAACATTATAGTAGGTTAAATAGCCTACAATTTTTTCACTGGCTGAAAAGCACATTGGGGTGACTGCCAACCATAACCACATCCCCAAATACCAAGCTCCTGATGAAGTAATAAATAAAACATGTAATATGTTCATCTGTTAAAAAGCAAAAAGTAATACTTATGTTACTTAAATATGCTTTCAAAAGAGATAACAAAAATAAATTTAGTTGTTAGGCTTAAATATGGTTCTCAAAACATAAGCCACTCACTGAAGTCTTGTATCCCTACTGAAAAAATCATTACCAAAGCCCAAGATTTTCCCTTTAAGGTCAGGACCACAGTCACATTATAAGGCTAAATTTACTTTTCAAAAGTTGTTCTGTATCTTCCAGCAGACAAGACCTTCCACTACAGTATCCCTTTCTTGAAAGGTAAGATATAGCCACTCAAGAATGACACTTTATTTATTTACAGAGCACCACAATACTTCAGAAATAGATACAAAAATAAATAATAAAGAGACCTATGCTCAAGGAACTTACAGTTCAGCAAAAAAAGAGGTGTACATAACTCTATAATAAAAAGTTATATGAGTTGCACAATGCATTAAACTTAAGTACTAAAGAGGCAGTGACTGCCTCTGAGGTCACAAATGTCATATGTGAGCTGATTCTCGATAGATAAGAAGAAAGTCAAAGTCATTAATCCAAAGTCACTCATCAGAGGCAAAAGACTAAAAATAAAGGAAAATTCTAGATAAAAGGAACTGTTGTGATATGGCTGTCCCTTGATAGAGATGAGGATGAAAAAAAAAAAAATGAAGCTGGAGACAGAAAAAGAAGGTCTTTGAGTGCCACGCTAAGGAACCCAGACTTTACTCTATAGGTAGGGTGCAAGAAAAATGATGTGGAGAGATCTCTAATAGCTTTTTGTCATTATAAAACAAAATTCATAATTGGTAACTTAAAGTATTCAAACTGAAAAGCATGTTTAAGTTACATGAGTTTCAATTTTATTTTTCTTTTCCCACTTAAATCAAATGCACTGTGTTTGTACGGTTTAATCTGGAAGTTAATATCTATTTTTATATACATTACAAACTTATTAAGTACAAAGTCTGAGTCCTTCCTAGTTCTTTTGAAGATAATTTTGTCTTTTAAAATGGTATTTTCCACACTCTTAAGCACAGTGTTTAAACACAAAGAAGACACTCAATAAAATACAAAAAGATGGATACTATATTAAAACTCTTACCAGAAGAACTATTAGAATTTGTGCTATACCAAATCCATTTCATAAAAATAAGTTTTACAGAAAATCAAGGCTACTTAGGCCTCGCTGAACAGATATAACTTCAACTGCTACACTCTTAGAAAGGGCAATCTAAGCTGCCCTTCTGCAGCTCCTCTGTAGCTGAACAGTTAAGATCAAGTTACAGCTTGGCCATATACAATCATTCACAGTTAGCAGATAGCTGAGGGCATTCCAAGCAGTAGTTTTCCTTCCTCCAAGTCATCTGCCAAAGTAGTCATCTACCTTTAGGCACAGATTTAACCCAGGGCCCATTCCTGCAAAACTACCTGAGGTTTGGGCTCCTTTGCACTGTAGTGTCAGATAACTGGGAAGTCAGATCACCTGAAAATTCACATGAGATCAGGCCACAGAGCTAGTCTGGCATGGAGGAAATTTCTGGCTCCAGGGCTTCCTACCCAAATCAAGGAAGACAGAGTTCTCAGTAGACAGAAGGTTCATTTTTCTGGCCTCAAAAATTTCTAGTATAACTACTCATTTCCACAGACCCAAGATATGAGGAGAGGCAGAAGATTTCCCTTCTTTCTAAATCACATTATAGAAAATATACATTATACTATCTTGTAATATTCCACTGATCATCCTAAAGGCTTTTAGTTCTTTATGGTATCTAAAGGAAGTAGAGGAGAGAGAGGTTGGCCCCTTGTTCATATGTCACTTGCGTGTAACTCTTCTCTTTTCACTCTTGTGTTTATTTTTTTCAGGATACAGAAATCAAACCTACTAATTCTTCTATGCACACAGGTAGACTATGAAATCTTATCAAGGTATGCTGATAAGTTCGTTCTGTGTCATCATTCTCAATAAGCATATACCAAGGACCTCGGTCTAAATTACCTCTCTCTCTAAGGTCTTAGGATGCGTATTTGCCACTACCTCCAATGAATCCAAAATTTCTTTTTTATGTCTGCAACAAATCCCTGAGAAAAGTTGTAGGCATTATGTTTTTATAGAGTTTGTCCTGAAACTCACTGGAATTCAGTTGCCCCATGCCTCTGCCAGGGTGAAGTAAGACATTCCACCACCAAGCAACCAACCAAAAGTTAAGTCAAATCAGCCCTAGCCAGTTCTGCCCCAGGTGAGCTTCATCTTAAAACAAAACAAAACAAAGAAAACTTCCCAGAAAACAAGCATACACAAAAAACCTATAATGGGATCAGAGCAAGTCAGAAAAAACAGGACATTCAAATATGCCTTCGTCTTAGGACCCCATACATGGAACTAACACCAGACACATTGCATCTGGAACAAGATATAAATATATTCTTCACTCACTGAAACTCTGCATTTCTGCTCACAACTTTAGCTCAGTACCCCACACACTGCAATTTGAATCTCCTACTATCACAGCAACTCTCTTCTTTTTCCCCTAACAACTCAGTAAATGTTGGGAATATTCTGAAGGGGAGGCTTCCAAGTACACCTCAATTTTAACATCTGTTTCCTCATTTGTATGAGGAACCAAGACCACTTTTAGCTTTCAGCAGCCAATGCAACCATTCTATCCAGGCCCAGCCAAAACAACCTATAAAGACAGACTGAGCCTCTTAAATTAAAGGGTTTTGTGGAACTGAACAGAAGGCAGCAGCCTTCATTATTACACTTACATTCTTTTTTTTCTTTTCTGTATATAAATGCCTCACTTTTCCTTATTAAAAACAAATTTTCAAATAAATTCCTAAGAACCTAGTCATAAAATATGCAATAGACACTTTAGAAAGATGACTCTAGCTTCTCCCGTGCATAAACATTTGTTTATATTCTGTATTAAAAATGAAAATGTAGGGGAAAAGGCAGAAAACTGTACTTGAACAACAATTTAAAAAAAGGTTAAAAAAATAAAATGTTGAATAGCAAAAAAAAAATGTCATGTGCATTAGATGAGATACTATTAACACAAGCCAAGAAGATTGTGTCTCATAGCTTCATCCTATTTGTGATACTTTATCCTTCCAGGGCTTTCAAAGGAAAACCATGAGCCTCTTCCCTGACTATGGTACACTTTAAATGCTTTAAAATAGAATTCTTTAAAATATAATCTTAATAATCAGATGAAGATAAAGTATCATTTTATGAACACACATTGATCATGTTAATTAAATCTTTCCTACTGTGTGCTTTATTGACCCTTAGAACCATTATCTTTTGAGGCAATCCATTATGACACTAATCCAATATATTATACATTGTTAAGCTAGTACACACATGCATGCTGAGAAGCCAAATCTTTACAACTTGCTGGGTAATTTAGGAGTGGCTTTTACTTTTTCCAATTTCCAGTCTGGTTTACTATGACACTAAATGATCTATGTATTTTCCCATTAGAAATATCAAAACCATTTGGATCTTCAATTAAAATATCATTTCATCCATTATATATATATATACAGCTTGAAGGCCATTCTAACCTCTTCCATTTTGCTCTTTCACAAATTAGTGCTTTCTAGATACCTTACATGTGCATTTGCATTGAGCAGAAATTCTTTATGGTAGAATTAAATACAATTATAGTTTCTGTTAATATGCAAATGATTTGAATAAGAATATTTAATGACATTAAATAAATCTCATCATTTTAAACTAACATTTTTAACAAAGAAAGGTAGAAAGTCAAGTTAAACTGCCCTTGACAAATTCTACCCATTTGTGATATGTAAGAGTATTCAGTATTCACCCCCAAAACATTTAAAACACTGTATATATGACAACAGGTTAAGGTAAATAATCTGAACTCTTTAGTTCAGGGTGTTAAACTCATTTTCATCAGGGGCCACATCAGCCTTGCAGTTGTCTTCAAAGGGCTGAATTAACTTCAACTCCTTAACAGCTAAGGAGTAGTTACATTTGTACAGTCCTAAAATTACACTTGGCTCTTTGAAGGCAGCCACAAGGCTGATGTGGCCCCCGGTGAAAATGAGTTTGACACCCCTGCTTTAGTCAGTTAACAGTTAACTTAGGCCATAGGTTCCAACTAACTAAACATAAGAATAAGTTAAAATATCTGATGTTAGGACAAGAGAAACAGAACTTCTTATATGCTTAAAGAAAAGCATAAGAAAACTACAAAGAATTACAGAATTACTCTTTAAATACCATAGAACTTAACAGATTGTCCTACTTACAATATTAATAATTATCATTACTGTTTATGCTTCCAAATAACTACCTCATAGGAAATAAGAAATACATTTTTTAAAAGATCAGACAATAGCTGACGTCTTAGCCCTGCTAGCTTTCCCCAGCTGACCCCATTCACTGAAGCACAGCTACAAATTTCCAGGGAAAGAAGACCCACTGGGTAAAATGGTACTCTGCTCAGCTTTGCATGCATCAGTGGGCTTCACAGTAGATAAATATACCCTATAGCCAGATTAAGTAACACATTGAAGCAAAAAAGGGATATCTGAAATTTAGCCACTTTATCTTAAACCTCTTTTTAAGGAAGGGGTGGTTTGTTTTTACTTACATTCTGCCCCCAAAGACTCATCCACATTTCCATAGCAATCATTTCAAAATCGTTCTAAAATCCTTAACTTTATAATGCACCACAGTTTATTGTAATTCTAAAAAACCCACAATTATAACCTTTGCTTTTCACAAATGACACAAACTTTTTGACAACATAGATGCAAGTATATTTTTTATTTATTACTGGCTCTTTATACACATATTTAAAAGCAAGACTTTAAAAAATCTTAGGAAAATTTGGCTAAGTAGGCAGAATCTTTAAAAATCCAAAGGGAAGTTATGTACTAACCTACTGATGTTTTTCTCAACTCCATTTCCAAGAACCCTTCCCTGTTCTCCACCAACTACCTCTAGAGACTCCAAGCCAGAACTTCCTCCAAAGACTTGTTTGCCTACAATACCTAACCCCAGGGACAACCAGAATAGCCTTACCTCGATTCTCAAACTCTTCCTATGGAGCCATCTTACTGTGATTAGTGAAAACTGAAAACTGCACAAGAGTTTCTTAAGTAAGATTAACATTTTAGGGGAAAGAAGGGAATTTTTCACATCTGAGATTATATAGATGGTAGTCAACCTAATCCTCAAACCTCATTTCTAACTCAAGTAAAAGTGAGGTCAGGCCCAGACAAAATATGTTGTTCCATCTTTCTACTTTGCCTCTTCGAGGAAGATAGGTGATAAGGATCAGCCCTAGGTGAAGTTTATCACTGAAAAATCAACTTTGGGAACTTCCAATATTTTTCTCTGACATGCTTACTATCTTTCCCTCACCCCAGGCACCAAGTGTTTATATCCTGTCTTCATGCTAATATTTTTCTATGAAATATTCAACTCTGTCCCAGTCAGGGCACATGCCTGGGTTGCGGGCCAGGTCCCCATGAGGGCCATGTGAGAGGCAACCATACGTTGCTGTTTCTCTCCCTCTCTTTCTCCCTCCCTTCCCCTCTCTCTAAAAATAAATAAAAATAAAACCTAAAAAAAAAAATTCAACTCTGAAGTACAGATTATCTTGCTTTCTACATAACTGTCAGTTGTTGATATCCTCAAGAACACACATAAGGCTCTGGCCTTTGATGTTTCCCAAAACCTAAGGCCCAAAGATACAATAGTACTGTGCACACAAAGCAAAAGACATGCTGACAAAAACAATATTCTCACTTGCTAATATCACTTATTAGAGTAGTACAATTTCCTAAAAATAAAAGTTCAAGAGACATCCTCGCCTTAAAAATACATGAATCTGCAGTGACTTAAAGGGCCGGGAGAGAGACTCTTTTGGTCTAGATTCTTCTAGAAATGCTTCTAGAAAAAAAAATCTCTGAACATCCCTGATCTTTCCTCCTATATTGTCTAATCTACTCTTCTACATTTTTTTACTTTCTTTAATTACTTTATTTATATATTCAGTTATATGTTTGTATACATACTTGTTAACTAAACTTTTCTTTTGAGATAACTAGATTTACACGCAGTTGTAAGAAATAATGGAGATGTTATATACCCTTTACATAATCCCCATTGTGCAATATTACAATAAGAATATTTTTTAAATATTTTTTAATTTTTTTTATTTTTAGAGAACATTGATATTGATACAATCCACTGATCTTTCAGACTCCCCCAGTTATTTTTTTCATTTTGTAGGTTCATGTATCCACCACTACAATCACAGAGACCAGTTCCATCAGCCCAAGTATGCTTTGTGTTGCCCTTTAGAACCAAATCTACCTGTCTCTTTATCCCCTGGTGACCAACTATTTGTTCTCGATTCTATAATTTTTCCATTTCAAGAGTAGTATACTGATGGAATAACACAGTAAGTAATTTTTTGAGAGTGGCTTTTTTCACTCAGCCTAATGGACTCAAGATCAATCTAAACTGCTGTACTGATTAATATCTACAGTAAGTTTGACAAACTACAAGCTGTAGAGCAAATCCTGGACACCAATTTTTATTTTTATAGCCCATGAACTAAGAACAGTTTTGTTTTGTTTTTTTTTTTTTTAAATTTTAAATAATTATACAAGTACCTACATAATATTCTTGATTTTTACCTCTTGGGCTGCAAACCATAAACTATTTATTATCTGGGTTTTTGCAGAAAAGCTCATTCCTTTTTATTGCTGAATAGTATTCCATAGTGAGAATGACCATAATTTGCTTAACTATTTACGCAGTGAAGGACATCTGGACTGTTTCCAGTTTTTGGCTATCTTGAAAAAGGTGCTATAAACATTTGTGTTCAAGTTTTTGTGAGAACGTAAGTTTTCAGTTCTCTGTGATAAATGTTAAAGAACACAAATGCTGAGTTCTATGCTAACTGAATATTTAGTTTTATAATGAAATGCCAAAATGTTTTCTAGAATGGCTATATCATTTTACAACCCCAATATAAAATTTCAATTACTTCCTTGGGTTAAATTCCTTGCTGGTGAAGTTAAACAGACACACAGTATATATTTTTTAATAAGTATATAAATTCATCTTCATAAATGTATTTAGGGCACTGTTTTCCTTCCAAGTGTATCATGGTAAATTGGAAAGATAAAAACACATTGTGTAACAACAACAGTTGGGAAGTTGAGATGAGCTGCAATGCTCTAAAACTATTTAGTGCAGCAAGTTAACCAAAGGCATCAGGGACAGATTAAAATAAAGAAAGAAACAAAACCAGAGGATACACATAAGGACATACAAATATGTATGTATACATATTCCCCCAATATCTCTAGGGAAAAAGTAAATTACAAGCAGATACCTGCTGTACTACTCTGCCAATACCTGAACATATTTTCTAGTAACTTTGTAAAACACCTAAAAATAATATTTATAATTAAAAAAAAGACATTCGATTGAAATCTTACTGTAAAATGAAATAAAATAAAAAGCCTATATTTAATGTGCTCCTATCTCGTTAAAACACACAGATGTGCATGCGCATGTGCACACACACAGTAAAAATGCTCTGCACAATTTAATTTCCTTGAAACACATTAGCCTGTTTGAAAGACAAATAAGAAGTGAATGAAAATTCTTCAGTGTAAACATATTTTGCTTTATGTAAACCTAAGCAAAAATTTATAAAAATTATCATATAACAAATAAAGCACATTTCCTCTTAAATATTTCAGACAGAAGACAGCCTTAAATTGAAGATGAATAAGCATATCAAATCAGAACATTTCTTAAACACTATAAAGCACTGTACATTAAAAATTTTAATATACAGTCTATGAACTGCAATAAAACCCCGTAATTTACATTTACCTGACAAAATATGTTCAGATACAAGTCTAGAAAATGTTATAATATTTTTATCGTACACATATTTTGGAGAGATTCCCAAGTTGAGAGTGCAGACTTTCAATAAGGCAACAGTATAGTTTTTCTGATGATTGTGCCATTCTCATACTACCCTCTAATCACTGACTCTATAGATTCTTCTCCACAGGTATTCTGAAGATTTCTCTCTAAAGAGGTGCCCCACTGCTACATCTTTACTGAGTTGCCTAATTTTCATCTTTCAGCTATACTTTTATATTGATATTTTGAGAAAGTTTTTTTAATTTCAGATTTTAGAAAATTAAGGGATAAAAGAATTTGAAATGAAGGAACTCTGATATCTACCTTAAAGTCAACCATCAATATGATATTTGACAACAAAAACAATAGGAAAACAACTCATCTAATAAGAAACCATTCTGTATAGAGGCAATGAAGCACTAGAAATTTAAGAAACAATTCACCACCACCAAACAATGCTGGTGCATTCTATATAATTTCACATATATAATTTCTTACCTCTTCAATAAATTGATAGGGTTGCTACTGTTCAACATATTTTTGTAAAATTATCTAGAATAAATTTGGCAAACTACAAGCTACAGAGCAAATCCAGGCCATCAACTTTTATTTTTATAGCCCATGACCTATAAAATGTTTTTTTTACATTTTTAAATGATTATACAAGTATCTATACAATGTTATCGATTTTTGTCTCCTAGGCTACAAACCATAAACTATTTACTATTAGGATCTTCGCAGAAAAGTTTACTGAGCCCTGATCTCAGGAATTAGTGTAGAAATGCACATAACAGAAATTATATGAAATGTTAGAGGGACTATTTGTTAAGAAGTACAAATAGGTAGTTACAGGATAGCCATGGGGATATAAAGTACAGTATAGGAAATGGAGTAGCCAAAGAATTCATACACATGAAGCATGGACATGAACAATGGTGTGGGGATTGCCTAACGGGGTGAGGGTGCTGGGTGGAGGGGGGCAAAGGTGGAAAAACTGAAACAACTGCAATAGCATAATCAATAAAATATAATTAAAAAATAAATTAATAAAATTTACAACTAGAAATAAGCTGATTTAATTAGTGTCTTTATCCTCTAATCCTATTTAATTGTAACTCCCTAGAAATTTCATACAATCAGAGGAGTCTGACAATCCTCCAGAGGAATTCTCAAAGTGAAAAACAAGCATGCAATATAAGAATAACTGTTACATACTTTGCACCACACCATGCATATGACAATAGCCAACACCATTTTTTCCAAGAGGGAAGCCCTAAGATATAGGTAGAATGGCAAATTATAATGTTCATAAAAACCCTAACACCACATATAACAACAACAAAACAAACCCAACCTGGAAGTCACAAAAAACGTCAGCTATGAAAAGGTTAAATTCTGTAAGAAAAAAAAAAAAAAACTAAGATGTGAGGAAACTACAAAAATGGTGAACTGACATTCAAAATAAGCAAGTATTTTCCGAGGGGCTTTGCTTAAAATTAGAGTCTTATTAAATAACTGCAACATAATACAAAAACCTATACAACTGATTGATGAATGCCATGAATATTTTCAAACAGTAATATTTCTACAAATTTAAACCCAAACAATTAAGGATATGCTCTCCAAATTTTTAAAATTTCACTTTTATTTGGTGCCTAACTAAAACTTGCATAAACATTGTGACCACTAACCAAGCTAGTACTAACTCTTCACTTTGAAAGAGGTTCCTGAGTTTCCAGGGTGTGGGGTGTACCAGTTGCACCTCCTCACACTTCCAGTCTTTATGACAATCATTAATTTCTCAACACTCCCAAACTGAGAACCACTGAGCTAGATAGGTAAGAGCCATTCCAGCTCAAACATTCTATGAGAATTTTAGTATTTAAGTATTTATGTTTAACCAAACAGTAAGAAAGCCTACAGTAAATAATTAAAGCATCTCTATAACCATAAGCAGTGAATCTGAAATGTTATGGCATAGAAGGCATACTCTGACAATCTAGGACTTTTCATAACTAAAATAACACCCCAAATTCTCAACTATATGTCATGGTGTGGTTCTGAGATTATAAACATCTAGGAAAACTGTTAAGTTTACAAAAGTTCCTTTTTAAAAAATCCTTCTTTTGCTTTCTAGTTAACCAAGCAGCCACAGCCCTTTGTTATCCACCCCATATAGGCAGAACTCAGAATATCCTGAGTTCACATTCACTTGCCTAGACCTAGACCCAAAGAATGGGCAGATTCAAAGAAGAATCATTTATCAGATCTATGCTACTCACCCACTATAAAACCATGAAGATCAGAAAAGATTACTTTTGATGGCAAGGCATATACACAGGAGTGATGATAAATAAATAGCTTGGGTAACAAAAATAAAGGCCATCCTTCTTATGTGAGTCACTAGAGTTACCAGTTTGCAAGGTTGCAGAGTTAAGCCAATGCTGTGATTTTTCAAAAACATTCACTAATGACCAGACACCTTAAAAGAATATTGCAGTGAAATATCCATAATGAATAGTGTGGCTATCACAGGCCCAAGTCAATGGAGTTTTGCTCAATTTTTTTGCTAAATATCCCATAATACAAAGCAAATACAAAAGAAGTCCACTAAAAGTTGAATAACATGCAAGCAACTCAAAATTTCATGAAATGCTTGAAAGTGATGTTAAAGACCCATTTAATCAAACACAAAATCCACCAACAGATTTAGACCTAACTGCACTGTCATTTAATAACTAAAAAGAAAATGAGCAAAATTCAAATGTGAAGTAAAAGAGGTTTATGGCAATACTTTATTGCCATAAAATATTCTGAAGAAAAAAAATACAACAAAAACTCAACAATTATTTCATCCTTTGTTCACTTAAGAATGGTTGATAATATAAATTGTTTTAACATTACTTTCTAATTTTAGTTATTTTAATTTCCAAAATAAAGCCCTAATCGAACATTTTTCCTCTATCTTCTGAAATCTTTTAAGTAATTCTATTAGTAATTCACCACGAGAGTAACTGCACTTAGATGCAAGGTACCTAATTCTATAGAGGCATACCCTTGAAACTGAAACCTCTTTCAAAGTGAGTTATTAGCACTAGTTTAGTCTCTCCCAGACTGGGTAGGAAAGAAGCCATTAGCGCATCTCTGGCTTGAAAAGAATGGCTATCAAAGCCATTTTAACTATGGAAAGAGGCTGCTTTTCAAGAGTATGGGCATGGAAAGGGATGGTGTTGCCAGGAACACAGTATTATAAATAAACTGCATGTTGGCATTGAAAGAAAACATTCCTAACCATGAAGATATAATGTATCCCATAACATGTCAGCCAGAAAGACCAATTTACAATAATTTGGAAATACTGAAGTGAAAAATCTAGAAGTAGAGAGGTAGAGACAGGAACACTGCACTCTTACATTTTCCTACTTCTCAAAATTCTCAGTCCAATTTGCCTCTCCAGTTTTATTTCATTTTAAGGGGAAAGAGGGAGACCCAATGACAACGTTTGACCCCTAGATCCACCATGCCTAAAATCAACCTATTCCTAGCCATCTGGAATATGTAAGTCAATAAATACCAATTTTTGTTGAACATAATTTAATTTCTCTCACTTGTAAGAAAAAGTCCTGACTAATACACTGAACTAAATGCTACTCCACAGTAAGATTTTCCCCGATCACTTCTGGCTGTGCCTTATTTTAATCTCTTCTGAATTTCCATAAGAATGTTTTTGGATCACTCAAATTCTACCAAGTATACTGATTATTGAAATTATTTCCCTACCACACTAAAATAGTCAAGACTGTAAACAGACTGAATCCTATTCGCCTTTACATTGTGCCATACAGTATTTTACATAGTTAGAAAAGAACAAAGGAGAAGAAGGAAGATATTCAACAATTCGGATTGTTCTAAGCATCAGCAGGAGGAAGCAAAAGATAGAAGGCCTTATAACACAGAAAAAGGAGCAAATAAGCAAATGGTTGAACATGAGAAGTAAAAAGAGGGGAAAAAAGAGATGTAGTAAGTAGGAAGGGAACATGATCTAAAATGGAATCAAGAGGGTGAGTCATTTTCCAGGCTTTGGTTTCTTCAAAGGTAACTAGGTCTCTTTCACTCAAGTTTCTCCCAGTGCCAACATTCTGTTTTTGTAAGCAGCAAAAGATCAGAGAATGTGTGTATCAATGAATATATAACTCATATCCCTTCTTGAAACCTGAGGTAATTTAATAAAATCTTGGAGAAAGTATGAAGGCCTCATTCTTATGAAATACTCTCAGTAAGCCATACTGTTTCTCCCTAAGCAATTATAATCCTTTTCATTATCTCATATAGTGAAAAAATTTCATGTACATCAAATTTAGAGATCTTTTGAGGGCAGAATTCTATTGTGCTTTGATATTCTGAAAATGGTGATTCTACATTTTTTGTAACTCTAAGAGACTTCTGGATTAGCCATAAATTATGGTGCAGGAGGAATCAAGTATACAAAAGAGGTTTCTTTGAAATTCGATTGTTTGTAATACTGAATATATGGGGGGGGAGTGTGATGGGGTTTAAATACCCAGATAAGAACAAAGAAGCCTATTTAATCCACAATGAAATTAAAATAAAATGTAGTGACTACTACCAGACGGGCACTTTAGACTCTGAGACAGAAAGAAGGGTAGGACTGAGCAAACAGACCTCAACAGCAATGGGAGGACAGTTGGTTTACTTATAAGTCAAATACTTATAAAAAGAGGTATAACATAATATGCTTGAAAACTGTGCCCAACTTTAAATTAGCTAAGATGCCTAAAATGAGTTATAAAATTATATACGGCAATATTATTAACATTGTGTTACTTCACATTGCAGAGAACTTTCATGTATTATGTTTTATTTTTCCCTTAAAATAACTTACAAACATTTTCCAGTGGGTGGTCTATGGAAAACTAGTTCTTCAGAGGCTAATGATGCTTTTTACAGAACGGTTCTATATGACATTTGAATCTGAGATGTGATGGGCTAAACAATGTTAAATACGCTTTTTTCCTTCCCCCTCCCCCCGAGTCTTCATATTCTAAAGTACAATCTGAATCTCTTAAGATGGAATACATAATATACAACGTTTTCCCAAGTTATTGTCACTACAAAACCTTTTTCTCATGGTCATCTCTCAAAACCAGTGTCTCCATAAATATAGTCTAGGAAAATGCCGAGCTAGTAAAATCCTGGGAGCATTATATAGAAGGAACAAGTACCTCATAGGCCTAATGTGCCTAAGGGAAAGAACACTGGACTGGATATCAGGAGACATGGGTTCGATATTCAGTTTTGTCAATTATTGGCTCTGTAATGTTAGGAAAAACAATTTCCAGTGCCTTGGTTTTATCATTTGCGAAACAGCAATTATAATTCTAGTTGCAGCCTTTGTCAGGGTCGAAAATGTTAGATACATTAGATTACAAAATTCTAGCGCTGCAGAAGATCTTTGAGACTACCAAGCAGTACCCTATCAGAAAGGTAAAGTTTACCAAAATCCAGATCACCTAACTCTCAGCCCTGAATTTTTTCTTGTATCACCAATATGTTCTTAAAGTGTTTTCACTCTTTAAAAGCTAAAATATCTAGAGGCAAAATGGATCTCAGAAACACAATTGAAGGTCTCAGAAAAAAAGGTAAATTGAAGGTATTATCTCATTTTAAGTTTCCCATTGACAACACCACCTAAAATAAGTAAAGCTTTGATAAACATGAAGGGGTAGAAAGATAAGAGTAATTAATTCCACAATCAGTTGGGAATTAATGGTAGGCAATGTAGGCACTTCTATGAAATAATTAATTTCTATGTCCAATTAATAAACCGATCCTATCATCACCAAAAATACATCTAATCAACAAGAGGTAAAGGAAAGCACATATTACTGAAGTTAACAAGGGGACCAAGGGTAGAGAAATAGACCAAAGCTGGAAGAGGCTGGAAAAAGATAAGACTATTTGGTGAGACTACTGGAATTCATTGCTACTGTCAACGCTTTGCAGTTTTACTATAATAGAGAACAGTTTGATGCTAATTAGTGATGTGCCAAAGTATGTACTTATTTCAATTTGAAACATAAGAAAAGCCCTTTTTTTCCTATATTGACAAATCAACTGGATAATTCTGGAATTCATTGAAAAGGAACACTAACTGATCCAACATAATAGCTTTACTTCCTATGTAAAACACTTCAAAATATCTAAATGAATACAGAAACGCATGTTTCTATGGCAAATTGTTCATTATTGAATCATTACCAACCCTTGTAGACAAAACTTCTCATTTTTGCGAAGTACAAAATCATTAAAGAATTTAAGAGCTCCATCATGAAAGATAGTGGCACTTTATAAGCCACTATTTCTTCAGGCAAATTTGCTTACAGTTGAACATGATACCAAAAACAACAACATTCCCTAGACATACAGTCCCCTCCCTTAAGGGTATTTTTTAATATGTTGCAGCAATGATGAAATGTTACTGCTTTCCTATTAGCTTTAACTGAGCATTTACCATTCACAGCACCACTCAAGTATCACCTGTTATTATTAGACATTAACAGTTCCAAATGCTTCTAATACCACTATGCACATCTCAGTTGTGCTTTAACAGTGAAGGTTTTTTAGCCCGAAACTCTCAGACTGTCAATGCTAGAAAAGTGACTCTATCCACTGTAACTCTACCAAGTGCTATAAACCCACATTTTGAGTATCTAACAGTTCAGTTACTTCAGCTCACATCAAGTGAAAATGACTGTTACTGTGTAACTGCTCTACAATTTAAGAGACATTTATTTCCAAAAGCAAGCCACTGTCATGCAGATTGCTTAGACTAAATTATTAGATACTTCATTTGATCACTTTTATTCAAAATATAGAGAAAGTATAGTAAATCAGATACTGCTAATGACTAGTGAAATGCTTTTGAACATATCTGTCCAATCTTTTCAGAATTATTTCTCCCTTTCTAACAGATAAATTAACATTTTTAAGACTGGGTTTGAAACTTACAATGAAAATACATAACTCTATTAACTGTATAATGTAGTTCAGAAAAATGCAGATTTTTTTTTACTTGTACTGGAAAGAGATCAATCTGTTTATAAATCTGAGGTTTTTTTAAACTTCAAGACTTGAAGATGCTGATTTTATACACAGGATATGATGACTATTAAAAGTATTCTAATAATTACCTGTAAACTCAAGAATGCTTGTATTGTTCCAACTAATGAAATACTACTTCAGCCCTGGCCCAGCGGTTCAGTTGGTTGGAGCACCATTCCTGTGCATCAAAGGGTGGCAGGTTCAATGCCTTGTCAGGGCACATACCTAGGCTGCGGGTTCGACTCCCCAGTTGGGAGGCACACGGGAAGCAACTGATTGGTGTTTCTCACATAGATGTTTCTCTCTCTCTCCCTCACCCTTCCTCTCTCTCTCTCTCTCTCTCTCTCTTCTGAATCAGTGAACATATCCTTTGGTGAGGTTTAAAAAAAATCCTGATTTTACAAAATTCAGAGTTAACAGTCTCAATTAAGAAAGAGTAGTTCAATCTGAAATTACAAAACCACTGACTATTACTTGCTCTGCCACATTTACTATAAATGAAATGCTACCTAAGGCAAAGCTATACTACAAAAGTAAATTATTTGAAGTGTCACATCTATTTTACTTTAGTGGTAAATTCAACAGAAAATTAAAAATAATAAACTAGAAAGTTTTCCCTAGCTAAATGCAAGGATAATTATTTTGTTCAAAATTTATTAAAATAAATTCTGATTTTAATCTGGGACAATAATGTATTTAATCCTGGGATTTTCATTTGCATTTGTGTTGAAGTGAATTGTTATTAGGTATTTCACCCTTATGTCATACTTAATGCTTCTGGCTTTTTACTGGTAGCTGCCTTAGGCAAAATCCACACTAAAACATCAGACTGTTTCTTCAACACTTTATATAGGATAAGGGAAATAAAGCCTATGCAAAGCAAAACCATTTATAAAGAAACTGCAGACAGCCAGGATTTTGGATTCGGGTAATCTACTTAGATTAGCATGGCTGTGTCTTAAAAGGACAATTCTAAGATCACAATATAGGTCACATCCTTAAGAAATAGAATAAGTAGCCCTGGCTGGTGTGGCTAAGTGGATTGAGTGCCAACCTACAAACTGAAAGGTCACTGGTTCAATTCCTTGTCAGGGCACACGCCTGGGTTGCTGGTCAGGTCCCAGGTTGGGAGTGTGCAAGAGGCAACGCATTGATGTGTCTCTCACACATCGATGTTTCTCTCCCTTTCTCCCTCCCTTCTTCTCTCTCTAAAAATAAATAAAATCTATAAATAAAAAAGAAATAAAGTAACGAAATCAATGTCAATTACACAAAACTTCCATATTTACATACTACCAACAACCAATAAGAAAGATTAAATAATGCTTTTATAACGTGCTGAGTGCCACCATAAGCAGAAAGGAAAAATAATGTCATACGACAGAGATTCTTTTGAATCAGGTTCTGCAAAAAGATAAAATCATCATTTAAAAAAGTGGAATCCAAACTGATTTTTTAAAAAAGCTTGGGCTTACCATTTTAGCTTGAACAGCTATAAACTATCATATGAGAAAGACGGAGGGATGTTTTGTAGGACATAAAGGGGAGATACAGAGAATGACTAACCTTAAAGGTTTTGCCAAAATATATTATCAGGTTTAGGTGGTAGGTAATATCCTTCAAAGTACAACTTTATTATTGCAGAACGAAACTGTTAAAATCTCCAATGTGAACCCAAGTGCTTAAAACAAAAGCTGCAACATTTAAATGTACTGCTAAGTTTTAACCAAATAGTGCCAAAAGACAATATTGTCCAATATGAGTAAAATCTGACTAAAATCACTGCTTTGTCATATTTTTAATTGCCACATACATACAACTGCTAAGACAAATAATAAATTACAAATGTCTCAGGAACACTTCTCTGCCCAAAAAGCAGAAAACATACAATGCTTGATGTCACAAAGACACTACAAAAACGGACAGTTAAAAACATTGCTGCTTTCTTTTTTGGTACTAGTAACAGTAATGCTCTAGGAGAAGGACCCACATTTCTGAATGCTTACTCCTCAAATTAAGCTGAACAGGAAAGCCCAGATACCTACCCAATGAAACTCAGGACTTTCTTCTAAATACTTATGTGTCCTTCTTGGACAAGGGGATAAAATATGTCTCTGAACAAAGAGACTTTGTGAAGATGACTTGCAAAAAACTGCCAACTTACCCATTAGATTTGAGTTCATGAAAGGTGTTGGGGACAAGCCTTCATGTGCCCCTAATCGACTGTCATTCAAGTGATCACTGTAATGAGGGCTGTCTGTAAAACCCTAGGGGGAAAAAAAGACCAGAGTATTAAAGAGATTACTTGGCAGTCCTGCTAATTGAGCATAATCATCTAATTAATATACAGACTTACAAATGGTTATTCCTAAACAAGTTCCTTGGCCATTACTTGAAAAACTAAACAGAAGTGCTTATTCTGTTATTTTTCAGGTTTAAAATTAAAAAAAAAAAAAGTTTCTTTACTGACCTTAAAGAAAATTAGCCATGCAATCTCTTTACAGCTAAGAAGAAAGTTCTATAAATCTTTTTATTTTTAAAAAGGATGAACTAAGGAAATATATTTCGAGTACTAACTTATGAACGAAATTATAAAAATCATGAAAATGTTTATCTCTATCCTCCTTTCTCTGCCTACATACCCTACCAATAAAGGTTTAGGAAATTACAAGCTTTACTTAAAATACTAAAAACACTCTATGATCAACATACTAGAAATGAATCCTCTCCTAAATAGCAAACAAATATTTACCAAAGAAGATATGTTTATAACTCCTTTTAACACTAGTATAAACAAATCATACTCTTCCAGAAAGTGAGCCATGTAAAAAGGAAAACACATTAAAATAGGTGATTTAAGTTAAGAGTCTGAAAAATAAAACTGCAAAAACCATGAAAATAAAGCTAATGTTAATAATAACATTATAAAAATAATGTTATTATTTTATAATAGCTACTATTACATTTCTCTTTATAACTTAAAACATGTTTTTTAAAAGCAAAGAAGGAAAAAAGATACCAAAGTTTACAAACAAAATGTTACAAAAGTTCTGTGGATTAGAAACTGTTCTTGTTCTCAAACTCATACATACTAAGTTGAGCATCACCTCGAAAATTGTATTGATAAGGCTTTTAACCCTAGTTAATTAAAACTGCAGACGATACCTACCCTTCTGCCAATTTAAAACAATGTTAGAAAATATCAGAAAAATTAACAAGAGGCCTAAACAAGAAAGAAAACTGCCCTGGCTCACAGAAACCAGAAACCACCCAGAATCCCCTGGGACTATAAAATCATCAATCACTGAACATTTATCATTACGCAGACTACAGAGTAACATTCAAGAAGACATTAATGGGGCTGAAAAAGGCCTCATTCTCTTTGCAGGCATGCTGTCAGTTCAACCAAAAGGGTAGGAACTGAGGGCTAAATAACTGCCAAATCATTACAATTGCTTATGGATGCATGTCACAAGTCCTTCTGCTGTTCTGTTTAAAAACTAATCTTCTGGGAGTGCTAACTCCCAAATGAACCTTTGTTTCATTTTTATCTACTTTACAATTACTGATACACATGTGACAGACATTCAAGAAGAATCTCAGTGACATTTACGACTTGGTTATAACCACCAGGGTATCCACTGGTGACCATAACCACGGTTGTCTGTCACAGCCACATCCAGCAGAAGCTCTATACAAAATAGAATGGCTTCTAGCTAAGGTTATTCCTTGGAGCTTACTTCTGTCGTTTAAAACTTAACACTCTTGAAGTGCTAAGTGACACACTGCTATCCCACACATATCTGAGTATTTCTCTCTGCTACTCCCTCTCACTGCCATTCTTAGGCATATGATCAAAAGAAAGTATTAAAACCTACAAAAGACTCACTGAAATATTATTTATCATAATTAAACAATGCTATTACTCAAGAAAAATTCACATTTCATTTGATGCTAAAGGAATAAGAAGATTAATTTGATATGCTCTCAGTTCTCTTATTTTTGAAAAAAATAAGAAAAAGAACTTTTCCTTTAGGACTATAAAAATAAAATCACTTTAGTTTTTTAAACTATTTTCTAAAGCACAAACATACAAATAAATGTAAGTTTTAGGGTGTCATCAAATGATTGTACATACAATGTATTAACTTGATTGATTACATGAGTAACAGGAATTCTATCTCTACGCCTAAATTAATATGTGCTTAGAGAATACAACAATTATTTTACTATCAACCATACAAAAATAACAGTATTGTCCCTATCCGTGTGCACCCACATATTTCTGAGTATAATAGAGAATTAACTACAAGATTATTTCCCAGACCACTCAAAATCTTATAAAAATTTTTTATAAAAATTTGAGTGTCATACTGTACTAGAGACAGAGCCTCTGACCTTTTTCATCATGCACAAACAAGATTTAAATATGGATTTTCAATATTTCTTCATAAATTATATACATATACTAATAACCAACATATCATATTTCACTATGGTATAATTTTGCTCATTTAGGATAAAAATTAAATAGAAATTTGAATAATTTTTCCTATATCTCAAAGTTTCACCTTAGTCCATACAATTTTCTTGAAAAGCCATAGCCCAAGAAGAAACAGTTCTTCATCCACAGATGCAAACTGATGATAGAGGAGGAAAAAGAAACTGAATTTATAAATGTTTGTTATAGTTTTAGACCTTATCCCAAATCCTCACTTAAAAGTCTCGGCCTGGCTACTGTTTGAGATTAATTTTGTCATTTCTTCCATACCTAGTAGTAGTGATATCCACCCAGGATATAACCGTTGGTGAACCAAGATAAACAGTTGCAAAATAATTTACAAACATTTAAATAAGATCAATACAGAACCCATGTTCAAGATCTCAGTTCTAGAAAAGAACACAGATATCTATCAGTCAGCATGTTGATGTGTCAACTAGCTGGGTGATACATAGAATAGTGCTTTGCAAACTTCAGTGTTCAAATGAGTTGACTAAAGATCTTGTTAAAATGCAGGTTAAGTGTAAGATCTTGCGTAGAGTCTGAGATTCCACATTTCTAACACACAGGTGATACTGATGCTAGTGGTCCATATGCCGCATTTCTAGTAGCAAGAACCTAGACAACCTGGAAACAAAGATATCTTTCATATATGAGGAAAAAAAGCTCAAGCCTAGAAAGGTGATAACCAGGTTACATCCCACCCACCCATCCCAACCATATTAAAACACCAGAAGTTTCCAGGTTAAGTATGAATTAGGAAGAAACCCCATGGTTAACAGAAAAACTAAAGCAATTAGAGTAACAAAATATTTTTACGTACGTAGATATGCACTCATCCATATAGTGTGAAATACAAGACAGATGTCAAATATAGCTTTAATTTTTCAAAAATGGGCTAGATGACCCATAAACAGCCCACTCTTTTAGGTACCACATACAGACAGGCCATGAGAGCACAGATGATGCCCATAAGTAGCAAAGGCAAAAGAATGCAATAGCATAACGCTGTATGGGGCTGACAGAATATCAGGCAAAAAGTAGAATAATGCAATGACCAGCTAGAATATCAAAGGGCTGGAGAAACAAAGGGAAGGTGACTGATCTGATACAGAAAGGAGTTGGAGTGAGGAGAAAGGAACAAAAACAAAGCAAGCAATTGCTAAGACGGAGCCTAAGTAGATTAGTGAGTGGTAATGATCAATGAATGCTATTTCAATTTTAGAATATAAAGGAAGTAAACCAGTGAAATCATTAAATATAGAGCTATCATGGTGTGTATTTTAAACTGATAGAGCATGACTGTGTTAATAAAAGTAGTCAAACCTGACCCCCTGGGGCTCTTCATTAAGATCTTGAATTCTGTACAATGGTTTTACCAGGAAAATAACCATTAATGAAAATGAGATTTTTAATACATGAGGGATGATAAACACTACATTATAAAGGATAGAACAATACTACCAGAACCATCTATCACAGTAGCTTTTTAGCCACAGAATGCTACTAACCACAAAAATATTTATAAATATACCCTAAAAATTATTGTTTCTGTCTTACAATAAAAATGGAAAGCACTCAAAGGATTAGTAACCGATAAAATCAGTTGATTCATAGATTATAAAACTGTTCAATTTTATACCTAAAATCTGTCTAAATTTAATTTGTGATTCTGAATCAGTTCCATTTATGAATACATAATAACTTTATAAAAGCTTTGATACTATTAAATGTGTTCTATATAATGCATTTCATACTTTTCTTTACGGTCATTTTATGGTACAGAATTTAGAAACGTTAATCCCTGCTATGAAATGACACTATACATGAACTAATTAATCAAAGCTGCTACCATTTTTAAACTAATTTAAACTGCACGTAATCAATCAAATCTTTTGTTCTATTACAAACAAAACCAAACAAAAGCACCCAGTATTATTTACATAATAGTACTCTCCTCTGGTTTGTCGCCTCAAAAATACAAAAAATTTTCTTTTGGTTAATTTTTAAAAACCCCATTTAAAAAACTTATTTCACCCAAATAGTAAATAAGGTGTAATCATCAGAGAAACCTTTCCAAGTTCAGAACAGACTCATGGTTTTTCTCAATTATGTTGCTATTTCTTTGTATGAAAACCACTGACTATTTAAAAATATTTTTACCAATTATTTACAATAGCTAAAAAGTATGTGTGTGGTGGGAAAGGCTCTTTCAATAAAGATTTGCTTTCCCAGAAAAGCTTTTCCTGATCCTAGCAAGACTAAACTGGGTAAAATCATTCTGAGTTCCTACAGCAGCAAGTATTTTCATTATATCACTGCTTATACTCAGTGAAATTACCTATTTGATTATCCACTTAAACCATACCATAATTATCTGTTACAATTGTACAGAACAGTGCAGTGGATAAATGAGTAATTTTTGAAGCCAGACTGGGAGAATTCAGCCAGATCTGAATTCCATCTTTATCACACACCGCAATGTGACTTGGAACAACATAATCTTTCTTGCCTCAGTTTCCTTATCTGTAAATCAGGCATAATAATTATACTACCATCATTTCACAGGTTGTTATAAGCATTAAGTGAATAAATACATGTAGCAATTGGAAAAGTGCCTGGCCCACAGTAAATGCTAGCCATCATCAGTATCATCTCAGTTACAGATTGTTATGTCTTACAAATTCTGAGAAGACTGAGCTGTGTCTGTTTTTTCACAATTACATCCTCAGAACAATGTTTGGCACATACATAGCAGGTGGTCAATAAATGACGGATGGGCAGTTTCAGCTGCTAAATCTTTAAAATGCTGAAGGGCTTTATATATTCTAAAGATTCAATCAGTTTTTCTATAGAACACCCAATAACTAGCAGAAAGAAGGTTGATAAAGTACTAGCTTTTCTAACCAACTGAATGGTAATCACAAAATTTTAGTATTAATAGAGTCTCAACTACTGAAATCCTATAGCTTCTAAGTGGTCAAAGCCAGTAGAATCAGACAAAAGCGATAAGCTACCAGAAGCTCTACAGAAGCCTGGTTATAAATGAGTGGTCACACCTCAAAGAGAAGTAAAATGAAAATAAAAATAAGTAGAAATAACAAATGAAATTTAAAAGAGAAAAAAGTCTTATTACATTTCTTTATATACTCCTATGATACACTACCAAAATAAACATTGAGATAGACAAGGATACATTTTTTAGACAAATCCATGACTTTGACTGTCTCTCTCAGTTAAATACACCTAGAAAAAAGACAAGTGGGTTGACTTGATCACAATAGTCTGTTAAAGCAGGGTCTGTGTCTGTATCATTCCTTATTCTATCACTAGTGACAAACACATTAATGAGCTCACAGTATATAACTAATAAAATCTGTTAATTTAATGAATGAATGAAAAATAAACAATGCTCACTGTTAATGAATCACGTCTACATCTGAAAAAGCTACCCAGTAGTCAATGTATGAAGGTCCTGTTATCCTTTAAAAGGTCAACTGCTGCCCCAGCTGGTGTAGCTCAGTGGATTGAGCGCGGGCTGGGAACCAGAGGGTCCCGGTTTGATTCCCAGTCGGGGCACATGCTTGGGTTGCCGGCCAGTTCCCCAGTGAGGGCCATGTGAGAGGCAACCATACATTGCTCTTTCTCCCTCCCTTCTCCTCTCTCGGAAAATAAATAATATCTTAAAAAAAAAAAAAAAAGAGGTCAACTGCTAACATATAATCAATTTTCTTGACAGAATAATGGATCTACAAATTCCTAAACAGCAAGAACATTTTATTTCTATTTATAATCCACAAAGAGAACAACACAAAACTTTTGCATGTAATTAAGTGCCTAAGTTTTTCTTTTTAAAAAACTTTTCTAAAATTTTATTTTTTATTTTAGAGAGAGGGGAAGGAAGGGAGAAAGAGCAAAAGAAACATCAATGTGAAGGATAAACACTGACTGGCTGCCTCCTGTATACACCCCTACCACGGACCAAAACTGTGTCCTGTTTTGTGCCCTGACAGGGAATCAAACCAGGGACTTTTTGGTCTGCCACACAATGCCCAACTTACTGAGCCATCCTAGCCAGGTAGAAGTACCTAAGTTTTTCTTGAGAGGATGAATAACGTCTCCAGGTAACATTTTATTTATGAATGCTAAGATGTAGTTTCATTGAATTACTATAATAGCAGACTAAAGGGCAAGTCTTGAATTGTCATAGGTGGGAGAAGAGGGAAAATCAAAATCTTTTATAAGGGGAAAGGACCCTCAGAAAATATGATGGATACATGAAATACAGCTTACCAGAAAAGCATGAAATGCTTTTGAACATGACATCCCAGATGATCACTAAAAAAGTTCACATGGGTTCAGTTCTAAGTTGAACCCATTACTGTTCACAAATATATCCAAGTAACTGCTAATGTCATCTGTTAGAAGCAATCAGAGATGCTCTCTTGCTCTGGTCTGTAGCTTTAGTTGTGTTTGAAAGTTTACAAGCAGAAAGTTTTCTATATTTTATCCATTTAAAATCCATTCTTTACATGGAGAGATCAAAACATCTCCAGGCATCACAGGAAAAGTATATTTATTAAAATAGAAAAAGCAAAACATAGTGTTGAATCCAGGTCATACATAGAATTATAGAGCCTTTGAGCCACCATATAAGGAGGGATCCAACAAAAACCAGCATTATCTTCTGGATGGCAGGCCCCATTAGGAGAGTGTTCTAGGAACCCATCTGTATCAGTGTACCAGCTGATGTTATTGTGAGAGGCTGTGTTTGGCTTCAGTGAAATTTTTTGAAGACTCTTCCAATGCATTTGCCCATTTCATGATGGGTGATTTACAAATGAATGTAACCACCCTGTACCAAATGTTCAGAAGTTTTTGACCCAAAATGGCATGACAGCCATGCCCTACCCTCCCTATTTGTCCGATCTCACCCCAAGCAACTAAATTTTATTTCCCCAAATGAAAAATGTACTCAAAGGGAAAGTTTTGCCAAGGTGGAAGAGGTGAAACAAAAAAATGGAAGAATCATTAAAAGGCATAAAAATTGATAAGTTCAAAAACTGTTTTGACAAGTCTCAATAAATTTAAGATTGAAATCATTATCAAGCATCTTCTCTGACCACAATGCTTTGAAACCAGAAACCAATCACAAGAAGAACACCGAAAAACACAGTACGACATGGAAGCTAAATAACATGTTATCAAACAATGAATGGGTCAGCAATGAGATCAAGGAAGAAATCAAAAGATACCTTGAAAAAAATGAAAATGAGGACACAACAATCCAAAGTCTATGGGACACTGGGAAAATAATCTTAAGAGGGAAATTATAGCATTAATAGGCCTGTCTCAGAAAATAAAAGCAAAGCTCAAATAAACAATCTAATTTCACACTTAAAGGAACTTGAAAAGGAACAACAAACAAAGCCCAAATTGAGTAAAAGGAAGGAAATAATAAAGATCAGAGCAGAAATAAGTGAAATAGAGTGTAAAAAAACAATACAAAAGACCAATGAATGTAAGAGCTGGTTCTTTGAAAGGATAAACAAGACTGACAAACCTTACCAGACTCACCGAGAAAAAAAGAGAAATGACCCAAACATATAAAATCAGAAATGAAACAGGAAAAATAACAACTGACACCAAAGAAATAAAAAGGATTGTAAAAAAATGTTATGAACAACTATATACCAACAAACTGGACAACCTCAAATAAACAGACAAATTCCTACAAACGTACAATCTTCCAAAACTAAATCAGAAGAATCAAAGAAAATGAATAGATAGATTACACCTAGTGAAACTGAAGCAGTAATCAAAATGCTCCCAACAAACAAAAGCCCTGGACCGGATGGCTTCACAGGGGAATTTAACTGAACATTCCACGAAGAACTAACACCTCAGCTTCTCAAAATATTTCATAAAATTCAAGTAGAAGGAAGGTTCCCAAACTCATTTTACGAGGCCAGCATTATCCTAAATCCAAAACCAGATAAAGGCACTATGAAGAAAAAATAATATAGGTCAATATCTCTAATGAACATAGATGCTAAAATCCTCAAAAAAATATTACAAAACTGAATACAAGTAATGCATCAAAAAGATCATACACCACGATCAAGTCAGATTTATTCCAGGAATGCACGGTTGGTACAACAGTCATAAATCATTACATGTGATACACTACACAAACAAATAAAATATAAAAACCACATGATTTTATCAATAGATGCTGAAAAAGCATTTGATAAAATACAACACCCATTTATGATAAAAATACTCAGCAAAGTGGGAATAGAGGGAGCATACCTCAACATAATGACAAACCCACTGCCAATAACATACTCAATGGGCAAAAAACTACAAGTGTTCCCCTTCAGACTGGCAAGAAGACAGGAAGCCTGCTTTCACCTCTCTTATTCAACACAGAACTAGAAGTTCTAGCCATAGCAATCAGGCAAGAAGAAGAAATAAAAGGCATCCAAACTGGAATTTGTAGATGACACGATACTGTACAGAGAGAACAACAAAGATACCCAGAAACTACTAGAACTCATAAATGAATTCAGCAAAGTAGCAGGAAACAATATTAATATCAAAAAATCAGCTGTATTTATATATGCCAATAACAAACTAACAGAAAGGGAAATTAAAGAAACCCATTCACCACTGCTTCAAAAAGAATAAAATACATAAGAATAAAACTAACCAAGGATATAATAGACCTGTACTCAGAAAACTGTAAGACACTGAAGAAAGAAATTAAAGAAGATACAAATAAGTCCTTTTTCCTTTTTGCTCAATTCCTCAACCCCCTTAACCTCCCTCTTCACTCTAGCTGTCACTCGTGGACACGGACAACAATGTGGTTATTGCTGGGGCCTGAGGGGTATATGAGAACTAAATGGTAATGGAAAAAACACAATAAAAATTAGATTTTTTTTAAAAAGAAGATACAAATAAGTGGAAGAATATACTGTGTTCATGGATAGGAAGAATGAACATTATTAAAATGTCCATACTACTTAAAGCAATCTATAGATTCAATGCAATTCCTATCAAGATTCCAATGATAAATTTCACTGAACTAGAACAAATATTTCAAATATATATATGGAACCACAAAAGACCCTGCATAGCAAGAGTGATCCTGAGAAAAAAGAACAAAGTTGGAGGAATCACATTACCTAATATCAAACTATACTAAAGTCCATCGTATTCAAAACAGCATGATACTGGCATAAAAACAGACACATAAGATCAGTGGACCAGAACAGAGAGTCCAGAAATGAACCCACACCTTTATTGTCAATTAATATTTGACAGAACAAGGAAGCACATACAACGGCCTTAAGATTGTTTATTCAATAAATACTGTAGGGAAAATTGGACAGATATGTGCTGAAAATTGAAACTAGACCACCTTCTTATGCCACACACAAGAATAAATTCGAAGTGAATAAAAGACTTAAATTTTAGACCTGAAACCATAAAAATCCTAGAAGAAAACATAGGCAGCAAAATCTCAGACACTGTTTGTAGCAATTTTTTATTGGTATATGTCCCCAGGCAAAGGAAACAAAAGAAAAAATAAACAAATGGAACTACATCAAACTAAAAAGTTTTTACACAGCACAGGAAATCATCAACAAAATAAAAAAACTGCCTTTTGACCCAGCAATCCTACTTCTGGGAATATATCTGAAGGAACCCAAAACACTAATTTGAAAGAACATAAGCACCCCTATGTTCATTGCAGCATTACTTACGATTGCCAAGACATGTAAGCAGCTCAAGTGTCCATCAGTAGATGAGTGGATAAAACAACTATGGGATATTTACACAATAGAATCCTACTAGGCCATATAAAAAAAAAAGAATATTTTACCCTTTGCAACAGTATGCATGGACCTGGAGAACTTTATGCTAAACAAAATAAACTAGTCAATACTGGTCAAGATGGAGGTGTAGGCAAACACTCCTCATTTCTACATAGAACTATAGCAAAAAATACAACAAGACTATAAAACAAATGTCACCCAGAATTATCAGATAATCAAGCTGTGTAAAAGTCGGACCACCGAGGATTTAAAGAAGCTACATTCATCCAGGCATGTAGGAGGGGCGGAGACGAGGAGAGGCATGGAGACATGTATAGACAGGAACAAGCAGTCCCACATCCACGTGTGGTGGATAAAGATCAGGAAGGATACTTCCAGAGTGAGGGATCCCAGCCCCAGTCCAGACCACCCAGCCCGGGGTTCTAGCACCAGGAAGATAAGTCCCAATAACTGCTGGTTGTAAAATCCAGTGGGAGTTGAGGTGACAAAAGAAACTGCATGATTCTCAAGAGACTTCTCTTAAAGGGCCCACAACAGACTTACTACTCACACAGACCCACCCCTTCTGGGATTCAGCACTAGATCAACAGCTGGAAGGGCACCAGTGGCACATGAGTAGAATGTAAAGTGCAAGTGCCGAGATAAGAGATTTCTCCCAGGCAAAAATCCAGACACCAGGCAGTGGCATTATCTCCTCTCCGAGCTCTCCCCTACACAGAGTCACAGAGCAGTGACAAGGGTTGCCCTGGCCTGGTGATTACCTAAAGCTCTGGCCCATACAACTTAACAGGTACACTTTTCTACAATAGGGCACACTACTAAGACAGGGAGTTAAAGCAGGTCTATTTAATACACAGAAACAAACAAAGGGAGGCTGCCAAAATGAGGAGACAAAGAAATATGGCCCAAATGAAAGAACAGAATAAAACTCCAGAAAAAAAAAACGAAGTGAAATGGAGATAAGCAACCTATTGGATGCATAGTTCAAAACACTGGTTGGTTATCAGGATGCTCCAGGAACTCATTGGGTACTTCCAACAGCACTAAAAAGACCCAGGCAGAAATGAAGGTTGCATTTAGTGAAATAAACAAAAATCTACAGGGAATCAACAGTGAAGAGGATGAGGCTGAGAAGCAAATCAACAATTTGGAACACAAGGAAAGAAAAAGCATTCAATTAGAACAGCAGGAAAAAAAAAAGAATTTAAAAAACACGAGAACAAGACAGGTTTAAGAACCTCTGGGACATCTCCAAACATCCGAATCATAGGGGTGCCAGAAAGAGAAGAGAAAAAGTAAGAAATTGAAAACTTATTTGAACAATAATGAAAGAAAACTGCCCTAAGTTGGTGAAGAAAATAGACAAGTTCAGGAAGCACAGAGAGTCCCAAACAAGATGGACCCAACCAGGACCACACCAAGACATATAATTAAAATGTCAAGGGTTAAAAATAAAGAGAGAATCTTAAAAGCAGCAAGAAAAAAGCAGAGAGTTATCTACAAAGGAGTTCCCATAAGACTGCCAGGTGATTTCTCAAAAGACTTTGCAGGCTGGAACAAATTAGCAAGAAGTATTCAAAGTGATGAAAACCAAGGACCTACAACCTAGAATACTCTATCCAGCAAAGCTATTATTTAGAATTGAAGAGAAGATAAAGTGCTTCCCAGACAAGGTAAAACTAAAGGAGTTCATCACCACCAAGCCATTACTGTATGAAATGCTAAAGGGAATTATATAAGAAAAAGAAGACAATCAAAACAATGAACATTAAAATGGCAATAAATTCACAACAATCAATAATTGAATCCAAATAACAAACCAAGCAAACAAGAAGAACAGGAACAGAATCATAGATATGGAGATCACTGGGAGAGTTAATAGCTGGGAAGGAGAAGGGGAAAAACGGAGGGAAAGGTACAGGGATTAAGAAGCACAAAGTGGTAGGTACAAAATGGACAGGGTGATGTTAAGAACAGTATCAGTAATGAAATAGCCAAAGAATTTATATGCGTGATCCATGGACATGAACTGATGGGGGGACTGCTGGCAGTAATGGGGTACCAGGTGGAGGGGGGGCAAAGGGGTAAAATTGGGACAAGTATAATAGCATAATCAATAAAGTATATTTAAGGAAACAAACAAAAAAAATACAGCAAGACTGAAGACTGAAAAAAAAATAGTACAAAATACTGTATGATTTCACTCATATATGGAATCTAATGAAGAAACTGAACTAACAAGAAAAATGGGAACAGACTCACAGATGGAGAGCAGAATGGCAGCTAGTATGTGGGGTGGGGTTAGGGGGTAAAGGGATTGAGCAAAAATGAAAAAGAACTCCTGGACATGGACAACACTGTGGTGACTGCTGAGGGGAGGAGTATGTAAGGGGACTAAAAGGTAATGTAAAAAATACAATAAAATACACACACAAAAAACCCCAAGCAGTGGAAAAATGTCTCGATAAGTTTACTGCATCAAATGGAGAGTAATTTGAAGGTGACTGAAGTTTAAATATGTAAGATGTTTAAAACAATAAATGTACAATTTTTATACATAAATTCTGAGGTTTTTTGGGTCCCCCCTAATATAGTTCACACTCATTTTACCTACCATGCAGATGAAGAGATACCAGTTAAACTGAATGTCTTGCTAAAGATCTGCAAGTAAGGTATTAGCAGAGCTGGAATTAATAAGAATACCATATACTTCATACCAATTCATAGGGGATTCTAAAATTAACACTATGAGGAAAGTGTAGTGAAGATCAGTATCATTTTAAATACTAAAAAACTAAACTTCAGAGTAACCAAGATTACAATACAGACTCAAATTCTGAATTCCATCAACTGCCAGCAAGAAGCTTCCTTGTGTTCTGCACTGTTAATCTATATTATATTATTAAACTACCTATTAGTCTAAGGAGCAAGAAGCATGACCAGTGAAATTTTAAATAAAGGCCAAACCTGCCTGCCAACTTCCAATTGATACTTCTGGGTTGAGCATGAACAGGTTAGAAAACGGCAATATAACAGCACAACTTCAAATGGAAACATCAAAGGCAAATGAGCATTGCCAGACAGGTAAAGAAATAGCATAAATATTTGCTAAGGATGCTCTAGAGCAGAACAAAACATGTTGATAACTAAAACCAGAAATGTCTATCACATCTCTATAGCATCATAATAATCACAGCTAACTTTTACTGAGTGCCTACTAAATCAATTAACTAATATAATACATGCCAGCACTGTACTAAGGGCTTTCTTATATTATATCAGTTAATTTAAACTATATACAGATACTATACTACCCAGATCTTATAGTTGAAGAAATTTTGTCTTAGACAATTTAAATAACTTTCTCAAAGTCAGAGAATGGTAGAAAACTCATTTAGACTTGGAACTATGACAGCAGATGAATTAATGTTAGCCACTAATTTTTTCATGCGCAGCACCAAGAAATTTGTCAATAAAGTACACACTTAAATAAAGAATAATTTCCATTAAGCCAGCCATTTTCAATGTCTCAGAACCCCTTTGGTCTCATGGCTTCTTATATAAAAAATGGTTTTGTCTTAAAAAATAATGAGACCTGAATGAGCTTTTGTTAATGTGGAACATACCCACTGATATTTACCATATTAGAAATTATACCTGAGAAATTAAAAAAACACAAGAGCTGTCAGAGTAAAGGCATCATCATCTATCATGTGGATTTTTCCACATGTATACTCAGGAAAGAATAAGACTGAAATGGCAAATAACGTCTTAGTAGTATTATGAAAATAGTTTTGACCTTGCAAACACTTTAAAAGGGTCCAGCAGATCCTAAGAAGTCCCTGGAACACACTAGGTAAATTCACAGATTACAGCTGATGCTTGAACAATGTGGACAAGCAAGAGCGGTGGGGCATGGGGCAGAGTAGGGGTTTGTTAGAGCACCAACTCTGGTGCAGGCAAAAATCTACGTAAAACTTTTGGGTCGAAATGAGCACTGGTTCAATCTGGATGTGAAATCTGGGCCTACAGAGAGCCAACTCTACAGGTGAGGCAAAAGTAGGTTTACCGTTGTGAGTACACGAAACACAGAATTTATTCTTGTATTATTACTTATTACTTACTGTATTATTTCCTCTAGAAACAACTGTAAATCTACTTTTGCCCCATCCTGTATTTATTTTTGAAAATCCGCATATAAGTGGACCTGCACAGTTCAAATGCATGTTGTTCAAAGATCAATTGGTTTTACCGTATTTTAAAATAAATCATGAACCTTCATTACCACTACACCTAACCAGAATCTGGAAACCAAGGTGAAAAATTTTAAGATTGAGGCTTCATTTCAGAGATGAGAAAAAGAGATTCATAAAGCCAAGGAGCATACCTAAGATTACACAGTCAGTGGTAGATTTCTAATCTCACTGTATTAAAAAACATATTTTTGGTTTTTGATTACAAAATATCAGTAGACAAACACTTAGGGATAGTTGGTAGTAAGGGAAGCAATTGCACAATAGCAAATAAGGTATCAAAATTCCAAGGATCTCTTATATAAGCCAGTACTCTCAGTGTTGTGCAGGAAAAGCTAATAGTGAAGACTTCGTTTCTCCATTCACTCATTTGTGCTGCTCTTAGGGCTTCCGCTGATCCCCATCAGATCAGCCCAACTAAGAATTTTATTTCCATATCCACTTCCAAACAGTATGAAGTAACAGAGAACTGAGTAACCCACACACTTGAAACAATCACCAAACTGAAAAAAAGGACATTCAACAACAGTTCTGAGACACCAGACATTGGCAGTGCAGGAATAGTGATCTCTAAGAGAGGGGAAAATAAAGTGCATCCTATTATTGTTGGGGAAGGGGAAAAAGAGGAAGCTAGCTTAACCTATAACTCTATGCCTAGTAAAAAAATGAAGACTATTTCAGATACATGGAAGATGAAAAACTTTGTAACAACCAGACCTATACAATGAGGTATATTAAAGGAAGTCTATTAGTCAGAAGGAAAGTAATACCAAAAAGAAATATAAATCTACACAAAGAACTACAATAAAGCATATTCTCTGATCACAGAATTAAATTAAATATGAATTATAAAATATCTCTAGAGAATCTCCAAATATTTCAAAATTAAATCAATACATTTGTAAATAATTCATGGGTCAAGAAAGTAATAAATTGGAAATGTATAAAGTATTTTAAATTGAGTAAGATGAAAATAGACCAAAGCAAAAACTATGGGATGTGGGTAACATCATAGTCAGAGAAAAATTCATAGTACTAAAAATGACTTTCAGAAAAGATGAGTGGTCTCAAATCAATGACCTCAACCTCCACCTTAAGAAATTAGAAAAACAAAGGGCAAATTAAACTCAAAGTAAGAGTCAGAGTCAAATATATGAAAAAGAAACATACAAACAACAGCAAAAGAACAATGAAACGAAAAATTAGTTCTTTGAGAATGTCAGTAAAATAGATTAAAATTCTAGCCATACTGATGAGAAAAAGAAGAGGAAACAATTCATCAATAACAGGAATGAGAGTGGTACAAAACTCTAAAACGGCCCCCATAGTCTCTATCTCCTCGTATTGACACCCATATGTAAAACATTCCTCTTGAGTGTAAGTTGGCCTAATAACTTGCTTCTAATCAATAAAATATGGCAAAAGCGATGAGATGTCATGTCTATAATTATGTTCCATAATATTGTGTCTTCTATCTTGCTAGCAGACCCCTCCCCTGCTGGCTTTGATGAATTAAGTTGTTATGATGAAAGACCTAATTGGCAAGATGCTGAGGGCAGCTTCCAGCCAACAGCCAACAAGGAACTGTGGCCCTCAGTTCAATAAACCAAAAGGAACTGAATAATACCTAAAAAAAGAAGAAAACATGAGCTTGGAAGCAGATGCTTTCCAAATCAGTCTTTCAAATGGGACCCTGGTTCTGGCCAATACCTTGCTTACAGCCATGTAAAAAATCCTAAAGCAGAGGACAAAGATAAACTATGTCAAATTAAATAAATGTATGTTATTTTAAGGCACTAAATTTCTGGTTATTTGTTACTGTAGCAAGAGATAACTAATACAAATATTTAAAGATAAAAATATTTTGGCCTGGCTGGCGTAGCTCAGTGGATTGAGCGCGGGCTGGGAACCAGACGGTCCCGGTTCGATTCCCAGTCAGGGCACATGCCTGGGTTGTGGGCCAGGTCCCCCGTGAGGGCCATGTGAGAGGCAACCATACATTGCTGTTTCTCTCCCTCTCTGTCTCCCTCCCTTCTCCTCTCTCTAAAAATAAATAAATAAAATCTTTAAAAAAAAATATTTTGAATAACTTTATGCCAATAAATTCAACTTAGATAAAATAATCATTTTTCTTAAAATCACAAACCTCACTCAAAAAGTAACTGGAATAGTCCTTTATTAAAAAATTAAAATTGTAATTAAAAATCATTCCCCCAATGAAACTCCAGGCCACATATCTTCACTGGTAAATTCTCATTCATTGAGGCCAGTATTACTGTGATACTAAATTCTGACAAAGCCATTACGAGAAAAAATTCTTACAGATCAGAATTACTCATATATAAAAATTCTTAACATTAAAAAAAATCTAACTTAACAATACATAAAAGGACAATACATAATAACCCAGTGTTATTTATCTTGGGAATGCAAGGTTGGTTTAAAATTTAAAATAGCAATCAATATAATCCCCACAGAAACACATTAAAAAAGAAAACTATAGCCCTGGCTGGTGTAGCTCAGTGGATTGAGTGCGGGCTGGGAACCAAAGGGTCCCAGTTCGATTCCCAGTCAGGGCACATGCCTAGGTTGCAGGCCAGGTCCCCGTGAGGGCCATGTGAGAGGCAACCATACATTGCTGTTTCTCTCCCTCTCTGTCTCCCTCCCTTTCTCTCTCTCTAAAAATAAATAAAAATAAAATCTTAAAAAAAAAAAAAAAAAGAAAACTATATAAGCATCTCCACAGATGCAGAAAATCTAACATCCATTTTTGATAAATATGCAACAAAATAGGAATAAAAGGGAACTTCCCTAATCTAGTAAGGTACATCAGTGAAACCTACAGCTATACTGTACTGAACGGTGGAAGACTGACGGCTTTTCCAAGACCAAGAACAAGGCAAGCTATCTACTCTTACCCCTTAATTCAACATTATACAAGAAACCATACCGATTCAATAAGGGGGAAAAATTCAGATTGGACAGCAAAAATTAAACTCTCATTCTCCATACAAGGCATACTATCCAAACAGAAAATCCCCCAGCATGTACCAAAAAGATGCTCTAGCTAGTGAGTTTATCAAGGTGCAGGATATAGGTCAATATACAGAAATCTACAGTAGTTTAATATAAGACATGAACAACAGAATTTGAAATAAAAAATACAATCATAAGAACATTAAAAATTTAGTTATAAACTGAATGAAAGTTGTGCAAGATGTGTTCAGTGAAAACTATAAAATATTACTAAGAGAAATTAAAGAAGATGTAAATAGAAGAATATACCACATTCATGGATCAGAAGGCTCCCCATTGTTAAAAGTATCAATTCCCCTTAAACCAATCTATAGACTCAACACAATCCTAACCAAAATCCAGAAGACTTTGTAGAAACTGATATGCTGGGTTTAAATATTTCCATTTATATGCAAAATGCCTAGATAGGCAAAACAAATTTGAAACCAAATAACAGGTTGGAAGACACACACTACCTCATATTGAGATTTATTTTAAAGGTACAGTAATAAAGACAGTATGGTATTAGTGTGGTGATAAACCAATGGAACAGAAGAGAGTCAAAAACAGACCCCAATATGTATGTTGATTGATTTTCAGAGTTAACAATGAAAAGAGAATTCAATGAAAATAAGAATAATTTCTTAAACAACAGTACCAATAAAATTGGACCCTTAGTTCACACCTTATTCAGAAATGAACTTCAAATGGATCATAGATCTAAATTAATAGTTAAATGTATAAACTGTCCAATTTATTATTTCTTGAGACTGTTACTAACATTCACATTCAATTCGTAAGTGACATAGAAGGATTGCGTTGTTGGGAAAATATGTGAAAAGCATATTCTATTCCTATCTTAAAGATTTACAATTTACAATAACATTAAAAACAAAAATATAACACCAACAAAGAACTCTGCTTAATTCTAACTCAATAATACATAAAATTAGTGGACCATGGACTGCTGAATTTATAAATTATTTATTATTATGTATCCTATTAAACACAGTTTAAGAAACTATAATCTTGTTCAAAATTTTTGTTTTACATGTTAGGTACTAATATCCAGAATAAGTAACTAATTGACCAAGTTCACTTGTCTAATGGAAAAAGTCTCTGGGCTTAAGTCCTCTGTTTTTTGTATTACAAAACAGATAATCATTTTCACTTGGTATGCCCTTGAGGTTTCATAACTAAGTACTGCTTTTATTTCTATGCTTCTGCTCTCCCTGGGCCATCATTATTAGAACTTTTATCTTTCTATAGTATAATAATTTGTTTTCCTCATGAGAATGGGCAATAGTTTTGCCCAGGGTATGTGAACTAGTAATTTTTGTTTTGCCCAACTAATTCCAGTGAGCAGAAAATAGTGGAACCTCAATAAATGCTTCATGAATAAAAATGTAGAAGAAAGAATGTGAACACCCCACAAACAAGAGTACAAAAATCCAAAAGAAGACTGTAAGATTCCAAAATGGGAAGAAAGATACTAAAGAAAAGTTATCTGAAAGAGTAAGGTAGAGTTAGTGGCAAATCAAGAACAATATTTACAGAGCACTAGCTCAGAAAAGTATAAACTCAATGAGATATAATGGTATCACCAATGCAAAGACAATATTTGGTTCAAGACAGCTGATACTTTATTGTTTAATTGCTTAATTTCCTATATTAAACACCAAGAATACATTCTGCTCCATGCAAATGCAGCACGTTGATTATTACATAAAACTACATCCAAATAATTATTTCATTTGATAGCACAAAGATTAAGTGTCAGTTCAGTATGCTGAAGGAAAACTTTCCAAGCTTATTACTCTCAAGAAATGACAACATACATGACAATATAAAATATATGACAACAAAAGTATATCACAAAAGAAACGAAAATTAATGGATTATGCTGTCTTTGACAACATAATCTCATTTAGGTCTTACAATTACCTGGTGATGTAAATATCCTTTAAAACAGATTTCAGAAACTGAAACCTCTTCTTTTAGAGTTTACATCCCTAAGAATAGGGATTACCTACTTTCCCCCAATAATCTTTATATCCCAAGATCTGTGATGCAATAAACTTTTCCAATAGTTTCAGTTTTTTAAACATAATTTATTTTTCCTGATTTATAGAACCTATTGGTGAGTATTTAAAAACTGTAATAGTCCCTCATCTTGTTCAGGACATACTCCAGGAATTCAAAACAGCTTTCTCCCTAAGGAGCATCCAAGACTTGTAAAATTCCTGACATGGTTTTGTAAGAGATCTATATACTTTTCAGGAGACAATGTAAAAAGAAAAATACATACACTACTTAAATTCCAGATATTGTACTAAATACTTTATAAAACTTCCTCCATTTAATTCTTATGCATTTCTTATGCAATAAATCTCTTTGGAGGTGAGAAAGCTGAGGCTAAGAAATTAAGTATGTTATCTTTTCCAAGGTCAAATATGGTAAAACCAGGAAGCAAACTTATCTGATTTATTACATGGCTTTGTTTTTTTACATATTAAAGTTATTAATATTTTTGTAAGAAATGATAGTCCCATCACGTTACAACTTCTAAAGTATCTATCTTTAAAGTCCTTCACAAGTAGAAATAATAACTGTTCTGGGGTCTCTTTTATACTTTGGCAAGTATAAAATTATAGAAAAGGACAGTAATTTAGAGTCATATTAATCTTAGATATTTAATATCTGGTTAAGTTTTCTACATCTCTAAGCCTTATTTTCCTCAACCTTTAAAATGTACAGGATTTTAAAAGTGATGGGTGACCTGAGTTGAGACTTAGGATAGGCAACATGTGAAAGGTTTTAAACTATACTGTGACAAATGCTAGTTATGATTATTGTTATTAATAAAATAGGCTAAGCATGCCTAAAAATACATTTAGCCCAGAATCTGTCCTCAATTATTTCCTAAGTTTAGAGGAAATAATTTAAAAGCTGCAGAAAGTAAGACCTCAACAATTACAAAAAAGGACACAAAAGGGATTCCAAGATTTATGTTTTGACTTCTACTTATTAACTTTAAAGATTAAACAATGTTTAGAAAAAAGAGAGAACTGCCATTTCATAGGCATAGAAAGTTAGCAAAACTCACAGTGAGGTGAGAAATTGACATAAAGGCTCTTTCCAAATCATTTATATTAGAGCATCTCAACAGGCACTGTCCTTGGAAGAATGGCTATACTGAAAAAATAAGTTTGACTGGCTTAACATGAACCCTAGACAATCTGACAGGTATGTGATTTCTTACATTTTAGATATCTGTTGGCAAGAGATTTAAAGGAGCTTATATCATCTTAACTCAATTATTTTCTTATCCAAGAACATTAAGATTACAATATACAGGCAGGTAGCTATTCTGAATGCAACCAAGTGTTACAAACATTTCACTCATGGGTTTATTTAACCCTAACTTTAAAATACCTTTTCTCACCCACAGTTTTCTTCACATTCACAACATTCAGAAGGAGCAGTTACATAACAAAACAGAGATTAATGGGAACACAGATGCAATATATAGAAAACACTTACTTTAATTCTGTCCCTCCTGTCTTGCTTTGCTATTTAACTGCTTCATCTCGTGTTTTGTACCTGAGATCAAGAGGCATAAAATACTATTTCAAAATTTGTGTGTCCTTTCTAAGTATTGCATTTGAACTCCTACTAGCTATAAAACCTACACCATTTTCCCCTTTAAAAATAAAAAAAGAAATGATAAACGATCTAGAGAAAGGAAATATCTGTCTAAAGGAGAGTAACACTAATCTTCACTACACATCAATGCTGACAAATGAGAGTCAGTAGGTAAACTATTTTATCTAATTTTTATTCACACAGCTAGATTTTCCCATTTATAAGGGAAACTATCAAAATCAGATAATCTGGTAGCTGTATAACACAACCACAGCTAACCTGTCGAAGCTTAAATAAAACACGTGGAGTTTAATATGGCAGTAATCATTCTGGGGGGCAGCACATCTATATGGTTTTATATCCTCCCCAGTTACCAAGTATGTCAGTTTTTTTCCCTTTGTGACATCTCTCTTCTTTCCATTAGTTTGTGACCTTGATCCCACCATCCCAATCCAAGGTTTAGCTCACAGCAAGTGGGACTATGTAGTAAAAGCTTACTGGATCATCTTCTTTCTTGTCATTCTTTTACTTTGGTTCCATCCTTCATACTACAACGTATTGATTTTAAAACACTTTGTGTCATTACCTGTGTAAAAGTCTATTTTTAATTGGCTCTCTACTTCCCAAAGAATATACTACATTTCTTCTACAGAAAGGTTACTTGCCTTTTCACACTGTTTACCTACAAAGCGAACTGCTTTATTATTTACTGAATTTTGTGATTTGGAAGGAATCTGTACTTGTGGTCTCATCATTCCACATTTCCAAAGTTGCCTGCACTTCAACCTTATTCATATTGTACAAATATTGTCTGTCTTATAATATTCTACTCAAACACTTCCTCTTCTATTAAGTCTTTTCCTGACCACCCAAAATAATCTCGCCCTCTCCTGTAATCTCACAGTTATCAATGAAATTAATTTGGTAATTAACTGTCTGCTGCCTTAAAAGACTTAAAAGTTTTATAATTTATTTCACTCTTTAGGTAAATATGACTTGTATTTCTAAACATATTTCCTGAACTCTAAGACATATCTTTATTCATGTTTTACAATTAAGGAAGAAACTGAGTGCATTTAAAAATATAAGCATCTTAAAACTTGAGGACCACAGTAAGCCACAAGCTACTAAAAGCAAGCAGACAGCATTATCTTCCTTATTTACAATGGTGGTTCCCATGCCATCATGCTCTGCCGGAAAAAGAAAACCACAGGTTCTCTTTACCCCTAGACATTCCCAAAGCCTCTACTGTAAAATATAAATGAACTACATACCAAGTTCTCCCCCAAATCTGGCCACTTTAACCCTTCCTGGGATCAAAATGATCTCTGCGCATTTTTTTTAATCTTCACCTGAAGATATGTTTGATCCAAGAGAGAGAGAGGAAGAGAGAGAGAGACATGTGAGAGAGAAACATAGATCAGTTACCTCCTGTATGTGCTCTGACCAGGGATTGAACCCATAACTAACTAGGTATGTGCTCTGACAGAGGATGGAACCCACAACCTTTGGAGCACAGGATGACTCTACAACCAAATGAGCAACCTGGCCAGGGCATCGCTATGTATTTTTATAGATAGCATGTGAGGGGAACTAAGGTTCTATTACCCCATCCATCTCCAACTCACTACCCATCAAACTATAGAGTGGCTCTTAGCGTAGCTGTTCCACATGAATGAAAAGATACTGAAATCCTGCTAAGAATGGAGAGAGCACTGAGCAAAATTAAAGATCTCTTTAGCCACATCTACCAGAAATGGTCCAGGAGTCCTTTAACTATATCTGGCAGAAATGGTCCAGGAGTCCTTTAGCCGTATCTGGCAGTAAACGCATCCAGAAAACCTTGTGAGCTCAATTTCCGAAAGGAAAGTGACATCAACAGAAGCCGAAAGATATATGTTTGCTCTAGTTAAATTTTTATTTTATTTTGCTTTCCCTTAGCCAAAGTATCTGATCTATATGGCTTTGTATATGACTCTTAGGAGGCTAGGGCAACTCCTAAATCCTTGAATTCTCAGATTTTCACTTTTTAGTTAACCTGGTTTATCAAGCTGCCACCCATGTGTATTCCTGAAAAGTGATCTGAAAAATGGTTACTGCTGAATCTTTTTAAATAAACCAAATCTTCATATCCCTTCATTGTGACAGGCAACACAAATCATTAAAATAAAAGACCTCAAAATGTACCTACTATTTATCCCTTAATAGAAAGTCCCTGAAATTACTCTGTGCTGAGTCATATACAGCAGCTAAACCAAGTAGTTTAAAGCCAACTCATCACCACATAACTGGTTTTCCCCTTCTCCACTAATAGGCTTATGTCCGGAACTTAATAAGGTAGTTATTATTAGTACCAACTCCCCCTTCTATCAATGAAATAAAGAAAATTTTTAAAAAGTTTGAGGTAAAGAGAAGTAACATGCTCAGTGTCATACAGCTAGGAAGTGGGAGAGCCAGCAATAGAACCCAGACAACCTGATTTCAATATTCAAGCTCTTAAATTCCATGCTATTCTGCCTCACAATACACCATACTTGCTAAGCAAATTTCTTTTTACCATTTCATGTCCAGTATCCTCTTTTGGGATATCAATTACAGATCCTCTTCTCTTTCACCTTTCTCCTTTCTCTTTTCCCATTCCTTCAGTATATGGCAGAAAACTTAAGATAGTTTTTCTTTGAGTTGGAAATACTAAAGTAAAAGGGTTAAAAAGTACTAGCATAGAATTCACAGTCCAGCCAAATCTCATGGGTACTTTGTATCAAAAGCATACATCACAAACTAGCTAAATCTCAAACTCATTAAGTCTTAGTTTTCTCATCTATGAAATAAAAGCACTAGATATCAATAACTAATATAACTTCTAATTTTGAAAACTCTGTAATACTGCAAAATAGGGACAAAAGGAAGAGCAACATGCATATGACTGTTTCACTCTACAAACCATATTATAAAAAGGGAAAAACTATGATAGAAATTTAGTAATTAGAAAAAAATAAGTACTCACACCCCACTCAACTGAATGTTACTTCTTTTCCAAAAGTAACTACCGTAATATATTATATATAAACTGAAAAATGCTCAAGATTAAAATTTCAACTCCTGGTTACCGATGGTGTCTATAAATATAATTTCTATTAGTAGTTACCTACCAGTGAACTCCTCTACCTTTTAAATTAAGAAATGAAAAATTCTACCTTATGAGAGAGTGTCAACAAGAACGCTTCTCTCACTTGTGAGTGCCATCATAACCCCTAGCCCAGGGTACAAACCCCAATGGCACTTCAGTATTTTGAGCTCAGCCCAGGTTGTATGGCAGAGCTAAGAGGCAGGAAAACCAAGATGAGACAGCCCTTTGGAATTTCCATGAACTAAAATGATCAGACTGCATTTCAGAAACAGAATTTGTACATCAGGAAATATGTCCATTAAAAAGCACAATGAAATATTAAGTGTTTGAAGGTAATAATAATGGTGCTAATAACAACTTTCATTTATTACATCAATAAATGAAATACTCAATAGCTACTGTCATATTTCATCTTTACCAAAACCTTACACAAGGTAAGTATAAAATTATCATAATTTTAGATATGAGACTCCTGAGACACAAAGAGGTTAAGTAACTTGTCCTAGGTCACAGAGTACAACTCCCCAGAGGCTGTAATCTTAAATAATATGCTTCACTACATAGTGTCATCAATCAGAGCAATAATGTGTAAGCACAGCAGAAAGGCCTATTGCCACTAATACCACCACCACCCACTTCAAGCTTGACCATCTTAAGTCAACTTCATTTCTTTCCTCCCTTGATCTCCAAACATAACCTAGTAAATTTAATAATTCTTCCCATATTTGATTATATTCAGCAAATATGTATGGAGCACCCATTACATATAAAGCATTGTACTAGGTGGACTAAAATTTTTATGTCAAAGTTCTTGTCAGAAGAATTCTGCCTTCTCAAGAAAGACAACCGAAGGGAAAGGAAATCAATTTCACTTATGTCCTTTACACAACTAAAAGAAGTAAAAATATATTCAGCATCACTGAATCAGCATATAATTCTTACTCATTCTACTTAGAATGAAACATATTAGCAAATGTATTCATTGATTTAAGTTTAATTTTTACATATAAATTTAATTGATGAATTTTGATATACATAAAATTAAAGCCAACATTTATAAAGCACTCAATATGTACCAGACACTAAGCATTTTACATATACTATCTCATTTAATCTTCATGATGACCTTTTTCTTTAATATTTTTTTAATTTATTTCTAGAGAGAAGAGAAGGGAGGGAGAAAGTGAGGGAGAGAAACATCAGTGTGTGGCTGCCTCTTGCATGTCACCAACTGGGGACCTGGCCCACAATCCAGGCATGTGCCCTGACTGGGAATCAAACCAGCAACCCTTTAGTTCATAGGCTAGATTGACTCAATCCACTAAGCCACACCAGCCAGAGCCTCACAATGACCTTTTAAAGTAGTCACACTATCCCCATTTCCCAGATGAGTAAACTGAGATAGAGTGAACGTAAGTAACTTGTCCAGAACCACACAGGTAGTAAGTAGCAGGAACAGGACTCATACCCAGACAGTCTGGCTCCAGAGTCTGTGCTCCTAGCCAATGTCTTCTAAAGAAGAAAAAATATTGAAACTGCAATAAACCATTAACACTATAGTTATTACGAGAAATAGTGGTATTCTCTGACCTTTATATGCCTGATACAATGTCGAGTATAGAAAATATCTGTTTTCAGGAAAGGATAAAAAAAATAAGAAACGGGCAGGACAAACTCATTAACTATACCGTTTGCCCACATCTAAACTATCTGAGATTTTAATTGCTCATTTCAATCTCTGGTGCTTTAACTTCGACCGCCATTAACACATATTTCTGAAATTAGCAGTGCTAGTCACATTACAATGATGTTTTTATCTGTTCGTATGTGTGTTTGTTCTGCACCTGGGTAGTACGTCAACAGTGCAGAAACCAGGACTCTAACTAAAGTAGAGAGGTCTGAGGCACACACCACAAATATTATGCTACTTCCCTCAGAGTGTCTGAAACATGTTCTGTCTCATCTCCACATTTCCTAAGAATGCCAACCATTTCTTCTATAGTAACTATTAGGTACAGTATTTATTTCTGTATTTGCCTAATAAAAATTCTGCACCGAATGCTGTGCTGTGGGTAATTCTGATAACCAGAAACTCAACCATACCACCTGTACATTGTGAGGCTACTTTTCTGGTGGATTTGGGAAAAACAGGGCAGACACACCAGACAGGAGCGCTGCTGCAGTGACTTCCTACTTCTGAAAAAACTGGTAAAAGACAAACACAATGATGAGAACATTCCCCTTGAAAAGCTGTTAAATAAAAAGTTCAACCTACATGATTTTGTGTAGACAATCTTACACAGTAATATACATAGTATTAATAGAGCCCATGTGCCAAGTATGGTTTTACAATACTGAAAAATATTATTTACTAAAATTACAATTTTACTGAAATATATCAAACTGTTTTTTTAGCCAACACCAATACTGGTTTCTGAATTTTAAGAAATTCAACATACTAAAATACTCAGGAAAATTATGTACTTTGGTTAACTGAAATACTTATTAACAAAATATACCCATCTTTACCTTATGAAAATAATGGCCAAGACAGTGAATGGTGTTTATTAATAAAACACAAAAAGCAGGTAATCTTCCCATAAAGAACTGCTGAGGACAGTTTCAAACACACCTATAAATGTCTTTGCTGCTGAGAAGAACTCAGGGTAAAAATAAATGATTTGAAATGGTAAATGAAATATAATGAGCTCACTAAATTATTTTAGATTCAAAATCATGACTAGAATAGGAGAAAAGTTAGTGGAAGACTGGATTTCAAGAGGAATAAACATAAGAAGGACAGCATTAAATCACCACTCTGATCTCTCAATACATGGGTAGAAATATGTGTGTATTATACACACACACACAAAATACATATATATATAGGTACAGCAGACTGAAAATATCTAGAGATTAATCTTGTTTTCTAAGTAGAAAATTACTCTTAAAATAGTTTTCTATATTTGCTATGAAGTTTACTATGAAATAAATTTAACTTCTATGTTACTATGAAGTAAATTTAACTTCTCACTGCACACAATATAGTAAAAATTAATAATGAGTGAAAAATGGCATTTATGGTTGAACTGTATATCAAATAGCAAAAAGAAAAACAAGATTTGCTTTGAAGTCCATCTCTAGAGGCAAACTTCATTTCAGGATCATGACACATATAAATGTTTGGACACATTATCATGTTCTCCTCCTAAAATCTTCTTTAGTACTCAAATAGAAAAAAAAAATTAAAGCTTGAAAGGAAAGTAAACATAAGGTACAAATGCATGTTATCACACAGTAACTCTAGTCTCTGAAAGAAAATAATCATAGAACTGTACTCCTGAAACCTGTGTACCATATTTTGTTGTGTATAATGCACACTTTTTTGCCCAAATTTTTGAGGGAAAAATAAGGATGCACATTATACATGGGTAGTACTAATTCTGTATTTATATAAATGTTTTAAATTTTTTATTTATGCTTATGCATTAAAAGTATAACTCTAGAAAGCAATAATGATATCTGTATGAAAATAATACCCTGGATAATCCATTTTCTTTCTAGGTATTAATTAATTAATTAAAACTAGCCCTGGCTGGTGTGGCTCAGTGGATTAAGTGCTGGCCTGTGAACCAAAAAGTCACCAGTTCAATTCCCACTCACGGCACATGCCTAGGTTGCAGGCCAGGTCCCCAGTTGAGGACATGCGAGGGGCAACCAACCCACCAATGTATCTCTCACACACTGATGTTTCTCTCCCTCTATTTCTCCCTCCTTTACCCTCTCTCTAAAAATAAATAAAATCTTTAAAAAAAATTAAAACAGAAGACTTTTCCCTGAAAGTTTGGGCTAAAAACGTGGGCATGCATTATACATAGAAGGACATTATACATGGCAAAATACAGTAATGTGATTAATCAATGTCACCCCAATAAATTTAATTAAAAAGAAAATTATCCAGTAGTAATGAATAGTATTGTGTTCTCCACTACTTAAATCCCTACTTCAAAATCTAAACAGGAAACCTACCTTTTCTATTCACAATACTATTCAAAGAATCAAAAACTTTTAAAGGCGGAAGAATATCTGGACATCAACCAGTTGAACTATCCCCCAAATAAAATAAGGGGTCCAAGAATAAATGTCAAATTCATAGCAGAGGCGATTGTAAATCCAAGTCTTGTGATACAGGACAGTGCTTTTTACACTACAGCCCAGCTTTCTCAGCACTGATTCTAAAAATAAAACACTAAATTTTCTTAACAGTCACTTTCTATTATCTTTTTGGATTATAAATGACTATCCTACTTCTTCCCAAAGTTATTTGTAATAAATTAAACATAGGCTACAGCCCATGTAAAGCAAAACCACACACTTTAATAAGTACTTTAAGTAAGAATTTTTCAATGCCAAACATTATAAACCATATGGAGAACATGAACTCCAATCACATAATTTAGTTTTCCTTCCACTTAAAGCTAATTTGCTTCTAGGGTCAAGTAACCATAAATTTTATGCTTGTCTATCTTCTCTTGGTTAATTCTGAGAGAAATAAATGTTCATTAATCATTCAAAGTATGATGTTTTGGAAAAACATACCTCTTAACCTCACAAATTTATTAGGAATTATGGGAAAACAGCATTTAATATTATTGCCAATTCTTTGGTCTAATTTTCAATCTCTCAGTTTAAATTTTTTAAGATTTGGAGGATTTTTTGTTTGTTCATTGTTGGAAGAAGCTCTAATCTATTGACCTTTCAGTGAGCAGTAACGAGCTTGGTCCTATTTTCTCATAACTGCCAACCAAGAAATGTCATCTGTTATTATGTGTTTTGAAATGCTTCCAAGAGACAGGGCTATAGACTCCCTGATATAAACAGCTGATGACTACTGGAACAAGAATGGAAGAGAGGAGACTGAAAGCTGGTACTTTGAAAGCCAGTGCCATCTCTCAAAACAAATAAACAATACATGAAGAAAAATGGCTATTTATGGAGAATACTTAACGAGGCATTCCAAGCTCTTCCAATTTTAGTAAAGACTATTATAAGTAGTCCAGGTGTAGAAATTACACCAGGAATGTTTTCTTCATTTTAGGAGATAAAATAAATTCTCAACATATGATAGTTAATGAAAAGAATTTTAAATCTACTATGAAGGTACTGGGTATTCTATATTCTAATGAAAAGAAGTTAATCTTCATTTCTCTTTAAGAACTTGAGTTCATATATGAAAGAACTTATTTATTTGGCAAATTATCTATACAGTTTTAATCAAGGGTTGATAAGCAAACTTACTCTAGAAGAGTCATAAGAAGGGCTTGGTTGACCACTTGTTCCCCAAGATGTTGTACTTCCTCGTTCATCCATACCTAAGGAGAGAAGAAAGTGAAAGACATAAACCCAAAAGGATACTATGATGGATGTTTCTTTGGTATGGTATAGCAGAAGAGTACAATTCAGTGAGTGGCATATGCATTTGTGTGGAACTGGCTGTATATCAATCCTTATCTCAGAAACTTGTGGAAAATAAGTTATGTCAGAGCATCTTCATCACTACTTCACAAAGCATCCTACATACACTGTAGAACTTCCACACCAAAATACACCTTTGGAGACACCTAAATTATGCCCTATTCTAAAGGTGTGTTTAGAATAGGCCATAATTTAGGCCTCTCCATCTTTTATACCCATCCATTGCTACTTCTAAGAGTAGATGAACCCACATAGCTTTCTATAGTTTAGTACTGCCACAGACTATACTTCAGGCACATGAAAATCTGAAGAAGTCAGCTCTTAAAGATAAACCTTAAAAAGGAAGCAATAATTGTTCAAGTTAATAAAACTGGTTTCTATCACAGCATTGATTATTTCTTAATCAAACTACATCAAATCAACATTATATCAAAACTAATCAAAATGACGGGATAATGAACTCATACTAGCAAAATCTTCTCTAAAATCTGAATCCAAATGAGTAGATCCACTTTTGTGAAAATTGCAAAAGAAAAGTCAAAATGAGAAAGGATCAGTAACCAGTAGCAACAAAACAATTCATTGTGTTTCTGAATGTACCTTCTGAAGATTTAGTTCCATTATTTTCACTTTCCAATCAGTCCCCAGGAAAAGTTGAAAGAGCTACAGATCTCTCATTAGCCATTTCTCTCTTTTCTGTTTTGAGGATCAGTCCTTTTCACCCTTGACTCCTAAACAAGGGTATACCGTACCAAGCCTTTCTGAGCTTCTTTTTATGACAAAATATAAATAGTTGTTTTCTTCATACTTGCATAAAAAAACTCTAGATGTTGCAAAGAAACATTCTAAGTGTAGAACCTCTGTTGCTTAAAAAAAAATTTCTTTAAGTCCTCTGTGATTTAGGTGAGAAAGTGATGTATAGTTAGTTAAATGCCCCAAAGTCTCCAATAACTAATCAGCATTCCCAAAGCTCTTTCATAGGGATTGATATATCAACTGAAGGGTAAAGTGACAAAAAGTAGGAAAGGGAAGTCAGTTCCTAAAGTAGAATCTACTAACTACTAAATCACTTAACAGGACCCTAATTCTTTTAATGAATCTGTACTTCCTGTATCAAGTGATTAACATATATTTTTTAAAGTTTTTAAAAACAATGTAGAGAAATGATGGGTACCTAACTACAAACTATACTCCAGGCACAATTTCAAGTGAACCCAAAGCTTTGAAAACACGGCGATTATGTATAAAAACACAAAATGTTTTGTTCATTCTTGGAGAATTCTTATTAAAATTCTATATTTAAGAAAAATTCTAAAAGTTTGGGAAGTCCCTATAAAAACATACTTTGTAACCATCTCTCTAGTATCACCTGTGGGTGATTTTCCAAGTATTTCTTCACAATCAACACTGTAGATCAGCAAACAGAATTACCATGAAACACAATTCAAGACAAAGGCTACCATTAATCTACAAAATCCACTTACATGAAACTACTTTTATTTTAAAATAATACTTTCCATTTGCAATTATTTTTCTATATAAGGTAAGCTTTTTAAACACTAAATAGCCAAAGTAAAATACAAAAGAAGGTTAGCTACTGAGAAAGCAGGGTCTCAAATATTTGTACACCCATGTTTATGACAGCATTATTTACATTACCCAAAGGGTAATGACAGAATAGATCAAAGCTCCAGAAAAAATACAACTAAGTGACGAAGAGATAGCCAAGGCTGGCTATCAGATGCACAGTTCAAAACACTGGTAATCAAGATCCTCACAGAATTGGTTGAGTATGGTCACAAACTAGAAGAAAAAATGAAGGCTATGAAAAGTGAAACAAAGAAAAATGTACAGGGAGCCAAAGATGACGAGAAGGAAACTGGGACTCAAATCAACAGTTTGGAGCAGAAGGAAGAAATAAACATTCAACCAGAACACAATGAAGAAACAAGAATTCAAAAAAATGAAGAGAGCCTTAGGAACCTCTGGGACAACTTTAAACATTCCAACATCCAAATCATAGGGATGCCAGAAAGAGAAGAGGAAGAGCAAGAAATTGAAAACTTATTTGAAAAAATAATGAAGGAGAACTTCCCCAATCTGGCAAAGGAAACAGACTTCCAAGAAGTCCAGGAAGCTCGGAGAATCCCAAAGAAGTTGGAACCAAGGAAGTACACACTAAGGCACATCATAATTACATTACTCAAGATTAAAGATAAGGAGAGAATCTTAAAAGCAACAAGAGAAAAGGAGACACTTACCTAAAAGGAGTTCCCATAAGACCATCAGCTAATTTCTCAAAAGAAACCTTACAGACAAGAACGAGCTAGAAAGTATTTGAAGTCATGAAAAGCAAGGACCTACATCCAAGATTACTCTATCTAGCAAAACTATCATTTAGAATAGAAGGGCATCTAGATAAGGTGCTTCCCAGATAAGGTCAACTTAAAGGAGTTCATCATCACCAAGACCCTATTATATGAAATGTTAAAGGGACTTATCTGAGAAAAAGAAGATCAAAAATATGAACGGTAAGATGACAACAAATGCACAGCTATTAACAACTGAACCTAAAAAAAAAAACACAAGCAAACTAAGCAAACAACTAAAACAGGAAGAGAATCACAGAAATGGAGATCACATGGAGGGTTATCAGCAGGGGAGGGGGAGAAAAGGGGAAAAGGTACAGGAAATAAATAGCATAAATGATAGGTAGCAGATAGACAGGGGAAGGTTTAGAATTGTATAGGAAATGTACAAAGGCGCTTGAAATAGCTCAGTTGGGAGAGTGTTAGACTGAAGGAAATGTACAAGCCAAAGAACTTATATGTACAACCTATGGACAGGAACTAAAGGGAGGGGGAAATGTGGGTGGGAGGGGATGTGCAGGGAAAAGGGGCATAAAGGCGGGGGGAACTACAGTAATAGCACATTCAATAAAATATATTTTTAAAAAATGAAAAAATGATCCTTTTACCAAATCTCAGAATATTAAAAATTCACAAATGCCCTAAAATTCAAATAAAACATTCTTATGGAATACAAACTTATAAAATTTGTCATCCCAAGAAATAGTGCAAGAAAAAAATGTGAGTTGGTTTATAAACACTTAGAGAAGTTTCATAGTAACTAATATTTAACTTTCTACTCACGGTTAAATTCAGATATATGTGATTCTGTAAATATATATCTTTTTGATATTAGGAGAATTGGTTGAGTATTGGCTATAGCTTGGCATAACATTTCGCTGGTCTCCTTTTATTTACATAATAACTTACTTATTTCCATAAATAAGTATACAAATTTATATATACATACAAATATATATTAGTAATAATTTTGAAATGATTAAAAAAAGAAGAAAATTCTTATACATGCCAAAACATAAGCCTGTCACAAAAAGACAAATACTGTATGATTCCACTTATATAAGGTACAAATTCATAGAGATAAAAAATAGATGGGTGGGGACAGGGGAAGTAGGGGAAATCATGCTTTCATTGAACATTAATAACATATAATGAAAATTCATTTGGTGATCTCATCCTAATGAAAATAATCTGACCATAATTTATTCGGTTTAGGACTGAATTGTCTTATATCAAATGATTAATAAATATGAGGACTTTGTGTTGTTTTAAATACATTTGTAAGAGAGAATATAGAAAAGACGGGTGCCTGTTACAGAAAATATCTCAAACAAACTTTAAAAGAGATGCATGAAATTCTGTGCAAACACATACTCAATTTTCATTGAGTGACAGTAATTACGTCCACAGCATGAAGGAAGAGCAAAGATTAATTAAATAAAATGATAATTAATTAAGCCACCAGCTAAAGAGTGCTACACTAATAATAGTGGACATAGTAGGGGGTTCACAAAGGATGCTATAGAATAACAAGGATCTGACTAGGTTTTAAACTTAGAGCTCTATAGTTTTATTGTTAACATATTCAGACTCTGAATAGAAGGTCGTGGCTGGCACTGACAAAGGCAAGAGTCATCTTAACCATCAATGAATGACTCCTTTCTGCTGAACACAATGGCTGTACAAACATAGAAATATGACAGGAATAATAAGCTTTCCAAAGCTTTAGCTATAAGATCAAGGTAAGCAGAAAAAAAACCTCACACACAGAAATTACACATGTTGATCAAAATCTTAAAAAGTACTTATCAACAATAAAATACAAAATAGTTATAATTACAGTAACTAGGAGAGAAAACATTTCTACTAAGATGCATCAAAACCATCACTGCCAAATATTGTCTTTCCTTCTTACTTACAGTCTATCTATACCAATTCAACAATTTTAGGAAGCTAGTTCCACAATTGATAGATTAAATCTGTAGATGTAAGAGAAAGTTTACCAATAATTAAGTGGTAGAAAGAGTCTGAGTCTTGCTTAATTTTCTAATCTATTAATATAATCTATTCCTACTCAGTAAGATTAAAAGAGTTAATAAATAATTTAATACAGAGATTAAAATGACCCTTTTCTTTTTTAACCTTTTACATACAGAATCTCAAGTACATGTTTTTTTTTAAAGTGAACCAATTAAATAAAATCCAATGTACAAATTTTGAGGCCATGTGTCCCCTTTTAAAAGGCACACTATTTTTATTTCATATTTTCCAGTAAAGAATAAATATTAAATTTTAGATCTTTTATCTAAAAACAATGGCTTGTAAATTCAATGAAATAATCTGCTTCCTTCTTTTGTAAAACATTTCATAGAGAAAGTAATAAAGCAAGTCATAAATTACTATATACACAGTCAATTCCTGAAGAGGCTGGGACCCTAGAGAAGGAATAAAAGGTAGAAACCAAGTTTTTAAGGTGTCAGAGAGCAAGACTCTTGGAAGGGCAAGAAAACTTCTTGGCAAAGTTCAGCATCTGGCATTACTCTTTTCTAGAAGTATAGAATTTGTGTACATAAAGCATTACTCAAGGTTTGGTGAGGTTCAGACAAGACCTGCCTGGAGGTAAAAGGGGTCAATGAGGAGCAAAGCTGAAGACCAGTTCCTTCCCTTCCCATCTGCCATTGCTACACCTATAACCAAAATATCCACCGACCCAGACTGGGAGACAAGGGTACAGTGAGAATAGGTCTGAAATCGGGAAAATATTTTAGGTACTAGTAGGGAGTCTAGTGAGCTGAGAAGGAATTGAAAGGAAGAAGAAAAATGATACAAAGAATGGAGAGAAGAGTAGTTAGGATGGCCCTGAAGCAAAGCTGGTAAGAAGAAACAAGTTAGTAACAGCCACTGGGCTTGACATCATGCTCAGGTCTACCCCTGTGGAAACGAAGCGTACAGAAAGTTGGGAGTAACAGCATAAGGAATTGTACAGCCACCTATCTCCCTCCCTCTCACAGACACACACACACACACACACACACACACACACACACACACACACACACACTCTCTCTCTCTCTCTGCCTTGGTAGCACTACAATAAAATCACATCCCAACACCTATAAATCAGGGAAAGATAATACACTCTGCATGACTGCCCTCTGCTATAGGGTGATACAATCAATGATTCGATATAAGAAATCTCACTGGAGATAGCTATATCAGATAACCAAAGCTCTGAATGTGGTTCTTCAATAGTTTCTTTACTAAGTTTTACTTATGGAGTAATGATATTTCTTTAGATAAGATTCAAAAGCTGCAATCAACTATAAAATAATATACACCAAAAAACCTACCACCACCATTTTTATTGTTTTTTAGATTTTTGATAGTCATGAAATAAATCTACCAATGTGTTTTTCTAGAAATTCACTGTGAAATAAGGTCAGTTGAATGTAATAGCAAATCTTTTGGTTTTTGCTATACATTAATGACAAATAAATTAGAAAAGCTATGAAATACTAAAATTATAAAGACATTTAAGAGAAGTTATGACATGCTGCTTAATATAAAATATATAACATTGGTTATAGAAATTTTTACTCATAAAAATTGAAATTCTGCAAAATAAACTGTTAAAAAAATGGTTTGATTTTTTTTAAAACATTCAAGACAATAGGACTAGTAAAAAGATGAAAAGAATTTGCCTTTTCAGGTCACCCTTTAAAATTCAATGACAATTTCTTTGGTATTTTTGAGGACAAAGATTTACAGGTAGGGATATTCTGGTACTGAAGTACAATAGAATAAGGTACGGCTAATTTCAAGAAAATAACTAATATTGAAAATGACTTTCAAACACAGTGATTTACTGTGTTACTGTTACTAGCCACAACATATATATGTATATATACGTGTGTGTGTGTGTGTGTGTGTGTGTGTGTGTGTATTCCCTGTAAAGATATAATTAAAAAGGATATTCCAGTGATTTAATTGAAGAAGAGTAGATGATCAAAAAGAAATGACAGGTCTACCTCTTTAAGAAAAACAGAAACTGCTTGATGGCCAAGGGTTGAAACAAAGTTCCCTCAGCTATTTTGTACCAACTTGGGAACTGTCTAGTAATCTAGGAGAGACATTCTAACACTAGCAAAGCTCTTGAACTGTCTCTAAACCACTTCTAAACTAGTTGCCAAGTCTCTGGACAATGAAAGCCCTCCCACTGCACCTGAGAGAAACTGCCTTACCCTTCTCCAATCTAAATACCAAAGTCCTCACCTAAAGACATTGCCAGTTATTTTCTTCCATAGAGACACTAAAGAGAGCCAACTCTTTTTAAAAGGGCTTGATGCCTTTCTCTCACTCTGGATCAGTCTCAGCAAAATAATCTGCCCACTCAGTCTTTCAGTGGTACAATCCCATCAGATTTTATTTTATAAACATTTCCAAAATCTGACCTATGACTCAGTATTTTTAACATGATCATTTTAGTCCAAGCCACCATGATCTCTAACCTTTATTATTACAATAGCATTCTGAAGGGTTTCCCTTCTTGCCCCTCTTACAAATTTGTATTCTCTATATGGGGACTGGAATGAGTTTTAAAAACAACTCAAATCATGACAATCCTATGCTCAAAATCTACCACTGACTTCCCATCTCATTAAGAATTTAATCCATTGGTCTGCAATGTTTTACAGGTTCTGCCTGCAACCTCTCTCCCTTCATCTCCTACTATTCTTTCTTTTTTTTTTTAAATAAGAGAAATATTCTTTTAAAAATACCTTATTGTTTATGCTATTACAGTTGTCTCACTAAAAATATGGAACACTTCACAAATTTGCATGTCATCCTTGCACAGGGGCGAAGCTAATCTTCTCTGTATTGTTCCAATTTCTGTGTATGTGCTGCTGAAGCAAATACTATTCTTTTTTCTTGGATCACTTTATCTCAACACGGCCCCCAGCTTTTGCTCAAACACACCAAGCATACTTCTTCCTCAGGGCTTTTCCACTTGTTCCTTCTTCTTCATAAAATGCTTTCCCACAGATATCTGAATAGTTCCTTCCCCTAATTTCCTTCAGGTCTTTGTTCAAATATCATCTTATGGGAGGAGGTTTTACTGTCTGTCTTCTCTCAGTACACTGAAAGCCTCATTAAAAAAAAAAAAAAGAATGTCCTTTTGTTTACTGTTATATGCATGGTGCCTAAGACGGTGCCTGATACACAGTAGGTACTAATAAATATTTGTGGAAGAAATGAATGTATAAAGTGAAAATAATACAATCCATTCAACAAAAATGGGGCTTTGGTTCCCTATCTGTTGGCTTCTCATTCCTCTTTATATAATAGTCAAAACCAATGTTCTTAATAACTGAATAGTATTTTGAAAATTCCACGGAGAAGCAGTTAGACTATAAATGACTCTATGAACTAGACAAATAACTACCTCCAAAGAGCAAAAATTACTTAAAAGTTTTAGAGAAACCTAAATGCTCACTAGGCTTGGTGGGTAAATCAAACAAAGAACTTAAGTACCACTACTTTGAAATGACCTCGATCATATGTTCTTTGAAAAATCACTTTGTATTCACTATAGCATCACCTTATAGTACAGTGCTATAAAAGGAATTTTAAATAAGAAGTGTTCCAAAAAAGTTTTATATACTCAACATGATATTTGGATATTTACAAATATAGTAAGAAATTTAATGATTCTCTTGAATTTGCTAACACTCTTCTTTTGTATTCCTTTAATCAGTCAGCTATTCATTGTATTAATTTCTACCTCAGCAATATTTTGGGTAACTATCCCAATTTGTTCTCTTCACATATATAGTGCTCTGGATCAGGTCCTGTGTATTGCTAATTCTTCTATCATGCTCCCGTTCCAATCTGCAGTTAACATTGCCAGCACACTTATCTTGCCATAAACACAAGTTGGATCATATCCAATCACTCCTCAAATGTGATCCTCTGCTGCTTCAGGAATAACATTCATACTCCTGAGCTTAATATTCTGCAAGGTAGCCTCAATCTACATTTGTAGCTTCAGTACTTACCCAAAATTCAATGCTACAACCTCATCAAGATGTTAGTCACTCCCCAAACATGCCAAGACTTGTCACACATTTATATTCTACTTCTTTCATTTCCTAGGCCTAGAATATCTACCCTCATCACCCCCACAGAATTTCTAATTTGAATCACCCTAAGATCAAATGCCCTCCTCTGAGAAGTGTTCTCCATCAACGACTTCTAAATAAATCACACTGTTTCAGAAATTAATTTGCACTTATTATATCTTGAACACTATGATTTTTTCCATGTATATCCTACCAATAAAACTTTATAATAAGCAACATATTTTGTTCATCTCTATGTTCTTCTGGTACGTAACAAAGTACAGTACTCTGCATCAAAAGGTTAATTAACTAGTTAAGAATACATAAAATTAAGGCATTCACATGAGAGTGTGTTATAAAAATTCAGTAACTATAAAGATGGGTTAAAATGAAAAAATCCAATAATTACTATTTTTAAAAAGAATATTATTTTTCAAAGCAGCATGCAAATAAATATGTTGGAGGAAATCTCAAAACTGACCTATTAAACTCAGTTTCCAATATAATGCAGTAAGCTCCTGAGAGCTACTATAAATTGGGGGAAGGGGGTGGATATAAATATAAAACAACTACCTAAAGGCTCTTGAGAGTGAAAAAAACCAAGCTGACTTAGGTTGGAATTATAAACTGGGAAGAAGAGATGATGTCCTCTTTTGAAGAAAAAGAGGATAGAGACAGCACAACCATAGTCTCCAAAAAGTAAGGATAGGATCCCAAAAAGAAGAAATATAAAAAAGCAAATTCACCCCCCAAAACTGGAATTATCTTCTGGAGGGAGGGCCCCTTGTAGTACAGGCTTCCTCCGCTAGGTGAGTGTTCTGGGAACCCATCTGTGTCAGTGTGCCAGCTGGTGGTGTTGTGAGAAGCTGCGTTCAGCTTCAGTGAATTTTTTTTGGAAGACTCTTTCTTTCAATGCATTTGCCCATTTCATGATGGGTGATTTATGAGTGCACCTGCCCATACCACACCGCTCTGAGTGTTCAGCAGTTTTTGACCAAAAACAGATGTCCCCCAGCCCACACTCCCTGTTCACCTGATCTTGCCCCAAACAACTTTTTTTGTTTTCTCAGATGAAAAAAGTCCTCAAAAAGAAACGGTTTGCCAATGTGTAAGAAGTGAAACAAAAAAATAGCAGAAGCACTGAAAGGCATCAAAATCGACAAGTTCAAAAACTCTTTTGAGCAGTGGAAAAAAAGTCTTAATAGGTATTAGAATAAATACACAAATTTTTATAAATAAATCAAGTTTTGGGAGGTCTCCCCTCATATCTCTACCCAAGTCTTCTGGCTGAGCCTTAGAGCACACATTCACAGGGCAGGCCCAAGGGAGTTTGCAGCTGAGGCCAAAAGAATCAAATTGAGATTTGAACAGCTGCCAACCACAGGTAAGAGAGTTTTCACTTTGAGTCTAATCCAATTAATGGCTCACTAAAATAAGAAAATCAACTCCTTGGAGGAACAAGAAAAAAACCAAAATTTCCATAAATAACATTCACAATATTCCTAATACAATGACATTCCTTGACAATGAAATGTGACCCAATCTCAAGGGAAAAGATTACCAAGAGAGGCCAACCTCAAGATGACAGAGATACTGAGATTTTCAGACAAGGACATTAAAGCAGATACTATGCTAAATGAAGTAAAGGAAATATGATTGTAATAAATTTAAAAACATGGAAATTTCACAGACACAAAAAAAAACAATAACAAATGGAAGTTTTAGAAAGCAAAGCATCTAAAATCTAAAAAAAAATTATTGTATGGGTTTAAGAAAAGAATGGAGATATGACAGAAGAAAAGAGTGAGTAAATCTGATGTCAGATCAAAGAAATAATTCAATTTGATAAACAGGAAAGAGATTAAAAGAAGATGATCAGGACCTTAGGCATGTAAGAAAAGATATTTAAAAGTTTAACATAGGCATAATGATTCAAAAAGAACAGGGAAGGAAAAGAAAATTGAAGAAATAATGGCCAAAAAATTCACAAATGTGGCGAGACACATATTTACCAATTAAAGACACTAAGTCAACCCAAATCTAGGCACATCATCATAGTCAATGTTCTGACAAGCAAAAATATGGAGAAGACCTTGGTGGGAGAAAAAGAAATACATTATTCACACAAAAGAACAACAGTTCAAATTATTGCAGACTTGTCATCAGAAACTATGAATGTCAGTAGATGTGGAAACACATCTTTAAAGCAACAGGGCAGAGGTAGATCAAAAAAATATCCTTCAAGAATGGAAGTGAAATACATTTTCAAGTAAAAGAAAATTAAGAATTTGTTGCCAGCAAAACTGTAATACAATAAATACTAAAAGAAGTTCTTCAAGCTGATGAAAATGTTATTAGAGAAAAACCTTGGCTCTCAAGGAAGGAAAGAGCATCAGAAATAGTAAATATAAAAGATTATTTTTTCTCTTTAACTTCTTTAAAAGTTATTTGACAAACACAACATGAAGGCAGGAGTGGGGGGTATATAGATCTATAAGGCCCCAAAATGTCTAATTTTATGTGCAGTGGTACAATATTAATTCTAAGTAGACTGTAAAAAGTTAATTATCTATATTAACATCCTTAGAGAGCCTTTTAAAAAGCGGAGGCATCACTAAAGAAGTAAGTTAAAATTGAGTCCTGACAAAGTCAAATCCAAAAGAAAAAAGTATAGTAGAACAAAATTCGGATTGAAAAAACAGGATAGCCCTGGCTGGTGTAGCTCAGTGGATTGAGTGCGGGCTGTGAACCAAAGGGTCCTGGTTCAATTCCCAGTCAGGGCACATGCCTGGGTTGCAGGCCAGGTCCCCAGTGAGGGCTATGTGAGGAGCAACCATACATTGCTGTTTCTCTCCCTCTCTGTCTCCCTCCCTTCCCTTCTCTCTAATAATAAATAAATAGAATCTTAAAACAAATAAATAAAAAAAATCAAAAAAAATTTCTTTAAAAAAAAAACAGGATATACATAAAATAGTACAACTAAATCCAACCACATGATAAAACATTCCATTTTTGTCTAGGGAGGAAGACAAACAGAGAAGAATCAAATAGATACTACTTCTTTCAATGAAAACACCTCATTGCTCCATGAGCTCCTGAAGTTCATGCTTTTGCTCTCTTGAATAAGACAGTTAGTTATATTTGGGTTTGGTGGTGGGAAAAAGGAAGATGAAAACATTACAACTGCATTTGCACATTTAAAAAAAATAGTATAGTACCACTATAAAAACTTCATACAAAGTTTTTTAGTTTGTTCGTTTTTATAGTGCCTATTAGGATCATAAGTCAGTACCAGTAAAGCAACTTCTGCAAAACTATCAAGTATGTTTTAGTGGATTTTTGCTGATTATCTAACACAATTTGCTATTTAAAAACAGCTGTGTGAGCAATTACTATTCTTAACTTAATTCCAAACAATTCTATTCGTTTCCTGTAATGAGACCCATGTAGTCTCTGCGTTCAAGTCCTAGACCATTAATTCCAGTAATGGCAACACACTGCCTCTCTCTGAGGAACTCCATAAATGTTTTCTTCGTACTTTCCCCATACCTATAAAAATCTCTGCCTCCTGTACTCTTTAAGCCATCACTCATTTCTCCACAAAACAAAAATATGCATTGGCCACCTTCACTCCTTACAATTTATTCACTCAATCATTAATGAATCTCTTGTTACTGTCTACCATTTAGCCTCTTCCTAGATCAAACCAGCAAAACAAAATACCAAGCATACAAAAGGCATTTGTTTATAGGATAAAACTGAACTCTTCCAGGTCATCAAAGGTTATCATAATCATAAAATATAAAGGCCCTCTCCTGGTCTTCATTTCTTAGATCTCTATGGTAGACAGAGATCAGCAAACTTCTCTTATAAACGACGAGTAAATATTCCAGGCTTTGTGCGCCACATGCCCTCTTTACCAACTACTCAACTCTCCCACTATAGCACAAAAACAGCCACAGGTGATACACAAACAAATAAAGAGTAGCTGTGTTCTATTAAAATTTTATTTACAAAAATAGGTGATAGACAATGGGCCCTATTTTGTTCACCTCTTTGGTGCTTTATGGCATCCAATCTTATTAACCACCTTGCCTCTCTAAGATTTGCTGGCATTAACCTTTGGGTCTCTATCGCTACTTCCCCTTCTGCGCAGAAAAAAAGAAGTACCTGCTCTTCATCCCCTGTTCTTCTCAGTTTATACTCTACCCATTGGACTACTCATGTAATTTTATGATTTTCACTGTCTCGTCTGAATGATCAGTTTTCAAATGCACATTCCCAGACTAAAGTTCAGTTCTATATTCTGGGTCTTAAATCACCAAATTTCTGCTGGAAGCTTTCATTTGGTTCTCTTGCCATCACCTAAAACCCATAATATCTAAAACCAAACTCTTCAGATAGCCTTCATCTCTCCTCATATGCCTTTGAACCTGATTATTAACATTTCTAATTCTGCAGGTAGTACTATAATATATAGGGTGGGGGAATGTAGGTTTACAGCTGTAAGTACATGAAACAATTTATTCCTGTCTTATTTATTACTCATTGTATTATTTATCTTATTATTATGTTACTGTTATTATTTCATATCCTTATAATCTATCTTTGAAGGAATGACGGCTGTCAATTTAGCCCACTGTGGCCCACCCCAATAGTCCAGGTCGACCAGACTTGCAAAATGGCATCATTTCTAACTCGCCCTTCGCTCTTCCTACGCGGAGATTGCTCCTTACGAATACTTCCCAGGCAGTCTTTCCACTTCTACTGCCACCTTTTTATTCAGGGCTTCTGTGGTATCCTAGTTAGACTCTTTTGCTAGAGTCTATCTGAATATTCCTAAAATACTATTTCATATTTCTTCATCTGTTTATAATATTCTGCCAGTACAATGTACTGCCCATAGACTTAAAAAGTAAACATATCCAGTACCCACTGCCAATAGAATAATTCCCAAATTCTTCAATATGAAACGCAATATTTACTCACTTGTTCTATAAATGTTTACTGTCAATTATGCTAGCTTTTGTCCCTCCTATGTCTAAAGCCTTTGAAAACCCAGTTATAATTGCCTCTCCTCTTCCAACCTTAATAGCCAAAAATACTAACTGCCTACTATGACATATATATATATATATACACACACACACACACACACACGCACACTGTCATAGTTTAGGGAGAATTCTAGGTACCAATGACACAGACATGCACTAGACACAAAGAACCTACCTTCAAGGAGCTATAGAGTTCACTGACTTACCATTTAAACTCTCAATTGTAACAAGGAGGTATATTCATTACATACAGTATCATTCATAAAAAGTTCATTGCTCTCATGCCTCCTAGTACTTCTCCCTCCTCTACAGCTAATAAGTCTTGTTAGTTTAATGCTTATTTTCAATTCCACCTCAGCTGTACAACTTGTCCAACCTCCCTAATCCTCACTAGGTTCTCTTTAATACTGTATCAATCATATTTGTAAATCCATGTTACAAAGTATAAACATTGTACAGTTCTTAGGAAAACACTACCCAATATGTGGTCTCAAATCAGTTTAAGAGCAAAGACCACATTCATCTCTTATTCTGTATCACCTACAGTGCTGAATACACAAATGAAGATTAATCTAAAAAAACCTTTTTATTTATATACAAAATGATACTGCTAATTAATGTAAGAATTTTTTTAGTAGCACCTATATCTTTACATTTATCTACTTATATTCATTCTCCCCAGTCCCAATGGTAAACAGCATGAGTTTGTAAGAATCCTTCATAAAGGATACAGCTGATAACCAAAGCACAAAACAGAAGTATCAAAATCAGGATGACACTCAAGTGAAACCCCTGACATTAGTGCAGTGCTCTAAGGGAATGAACTAACACCCTCTGTTTCACATTCATGTATATTTACTGCAGTAACATGTAAGTAAAAATTATTGCCATGTACAGATTTTAAAATTTTGAATTCTCATAATTATTGTCTGACTCATAAAAAAATAAATTCAAGTCATTTAAAAACATCTACAACTTATACAAATGATTAATTACATCCACAAGCTACCCCAGCGTCCAACTTCTGGAACTATTAAAATTAGTTCAAAAAGTTGGATATTGCCTGTGTAAATAAAGCCTATCATTCTTGAAATCTCTAACTTGGAATACTTTTAGTTTGAAAATAGAGGACTACTTTGCAGGAGGGTGGGAGTGGGAGGAAGTAGAAGAGGGTAAGGGGGATAAATAGTAATGGAAAAAATTATAATAAAAAATGAAAAAAAGAGCCCTGTTGTGTGGCTCAGTGGATTGACCACCAACCTGTGAACCAAAGGGTCACAAGTTTGATTCCCAATCAGCGCACATGCCTGGGTTGTGGGCCAGGTCCCCAGGAGAGGGCACGTGAGAGGCAACCACACATTGATTTTCTCTCCCTCCCCATCTGTCTAAAATAAATAAATAAAATCTTTTTTTTTAATGGGAAAAAAACAAAACAAAAACAAAACCCAGAGTACTACTTATCAAAATCATTTACCAGGAATCAAAACCATATATTAAAAAATTACCTCCACTTATAATAGACTATAATCTTGACATAAAAATAAAATCTGCACCTATAATTTTACATGCTGTGTGTGGACCTGTAAAATAGTGCCCTTTGGAAAACTGGTAGTTTCTTACAAGACAAAAATGCATACACCCTGACACAATACTATCACTAGAAATTTACTCAAGATAAAGTGATAAAAACGTACACCCACAGTTTTTTACACGAATATTAAGGATAGTATTCATAATAGCTAAAACTGGAAACAATCCAGGTGACCATCAATACAAAAAGATGGATAAAAGAAATGTGGTTTACTCATTCAATGCAATACTGCTGAACAAAACAAAAAATGTATCAGAGGTAAATGCAACAACATGTATAAATCTCAAAACCTTATACTTAATGACAGCAGATACAAAAATTAATTCTATTTATATAGTAAATATATATATCTAAAACAAAAAAATGCAAAATCATAGTTATAAAAATAAAGACTGGTGGTTTATTGGATAATAGCTGACTAAAAGGGAGCATGAGGAATCTTTATGGGGTGAAAAAAATGTTTTATAAAATAACCAAATGTTCAGCGATCATTTCCCTGGGGTTACTCAATTGAAAATAACTGTAAACCGTAAGCAGAAGATTTAAAAACAACTATTTGAAGGCAGGGAAGTACAAACAAAAGTAGGAAGGCACTGGAGAGGATTGATCTGATCAGTGAAAAAACAAATCCAGACATACTGGCTAACATCCAAATCAATGAGGTTTGTCCAATGAGGATATCACCCAGTCAACAAAGCCTGTAGTGGGCTGAACAAGTAGAAAGCCACTATCTTCTCTGCTTCAAGAACCAACAAATAGAATTTGAAAATTTCAGTGTGGCTTGGAAAGTAAGGAAGGGAAACACTTCTAGAAAGGAGAAAGTCACTCTTTAGGAAGGTCCAAAAGTTTACATTGAAACTCCTTTTAAGTCCGTGGCCGAACTCTAAACAACATAAATGTGGAGAAGAATACAAGGAACCTACTGAAATTAACAACTGGAAGGCTAAAATAACTGAGTATAAATTTCACTGTTGGTTACCACAGAGGAAACTAATTACAAGGGCTTAGTAAATAATTTGGGCTTTCCATAGACCTGCCTTAACAAAGCCTAACAGCAAGCCTCAAAATAATCAACCAATACTGTAACTACTTACTAGAGCAAAAACTTTGCAGGAGAAACCAAAACCTCTACAACATGTCCTTATACATTTCTCAATGTGAATAAAAATTAATAGATTTGTGAACGAATAAAATTTGTCACTGTCTAGAACAAACATTCCATACAAACATATCCAAGATGACACAGATGTTGGAGTAAGTTGGAAAGGAGTTTAAAGTAGCTATTATAAATATTCAAAGGCTTTTTTAAAAAATAGAAAAAAAGATGGTTAGGATGAATGAACAGATGGGAGACTCTCAGTAGGAAAAAGTATATGAAATGAGAATTCTAGAACTTAAAATTGCAGTATGTGAAATAAAATAATTCATTGAATAAGCTTTAAAGTGAACTGGAGGCAGAAGAAGAACTGGTAAGTGAAACTAAACAGACAAAAAATTATCATATGAAGTAAAAAAATTGGAAAAAAATAAGAGCCTTAGATACCTGTTAGACAATATCTGATGGTCTAAAATACTCTACATGTACCAGAAGTAGAGAGAGAATATATATGTGTGTGGGATGAGGGGAGAACATTTCCTCAAATCAATGCAAAACATTAACTTGCATTGCAGATCCAATGACCTCAGCAACCTTACACCAATATACACAATCATCAAAAGAGACAGATTAAATTAGGGGAAAATGATATAAATAAAAGCTGATTTATCAGAAACAATAGAGGCCAGAGACAATGGAATGACATCCTTCAAGTTCTAAGAGAAAAAATATGGTCAACACAGAATAATTCTCAATTATATCATTAACAAGATGGGGGAAGATGGGTAAAATATGAATTTATAATTTCTTCACAGCTGCTTTAGGAGAAAAATAGGAAGAGAAAAACACTATACTTTGATTTCATGGTAATCAAAAACATCTGTCTTCCATGAACTCAGCAAGTGAATTTGCACTCAATTCTAAGTGGTATATTCCCTTGTCAGTCTCAAAGTGGAAAGACTTGAAGTACACTAATTTACCCTATTCTATATCCATATACAATATCAAATATCTTAGCTGTTTAGTATTCTTCCCACCTCTTCTCAATATCTGAATCCCTGGCCTAGTTTTTCCCCTAGACTTTCTTCAAAACAGCATTCTTATCTTGATCAGGCTGGCTTCCTAATCTGCTGTCCCAGAAAAACCTCCCAATTGCTCCCTTGGTAGGCCTCAGAGAGAGGTATTTATTGATAGTGTAAGGAAAAATAGACATACTCTAAACATTTGTATTATTTATTCCAAAAGTTTAAAAGTACCAGAAAAATGGATCTAGCTGATTTCCGTCCATAATCAATTAGTCTCTGACTTTGTCTGTTCAGCTCAACAAAGCAAGCAGACTAGATACAGTAACTCTGCGACCACCAACACCATAACAAGAGAATACGCTTTAAAGTCAACTGGACCCAAGTACAATCCTTTTCCATTTTCTAGGTATGCCTGTTGCTTCCTCTATAAAGTAGGGATGTTAACAGTATATAACTCAGACTAAGGATGAAAATAAAATGAGATGATACTTAGAATGCACTTAGCACACTGTCTATCACACAGTAAATGCTCAATAAATGTAAGCTGTCTGAAAGTTCAGAAAAGGCCTTTTCATTCTTATTGCAACAGAAATTTGACAATCCTGCCACTGAGGAAAATTGTGAGAGGTGGGTTACCTGCTGCTTAATAAAATGACTAGAACTAAGTTGGAGTTCCCATTTGTTGTACTGCCTCTTCAAATATCAGATCCTCTCTATTGAAATACTGATAGCCTGCAGCAGCCGTTGCCTTCTATGTTTTAAATTCCTCCTCAACATGAATGACTACTTATAGTAAATGATGTCATCTCTCAAAGTCTAACCATAGAGGAGAACAGTGACACAATTGGGAACCCAACATAAAGGTACTCATTCCATCTGTAAAAACATTCAGGTGTCGCCAAAATCAACTTTCTTTTTTCCTGTTTTTATGAGAATAAAACTCTAGAATATAGAAATATCTTCACATTTGGGGTATGGAAGAAATGATTCAAGGTAGTAGGCCAAACACAGTTTAAACTGTATAACTTGAATGGCACATCTTTTTTCTTGCCTCAGTTCCTCATTTGTGAAAAGCAGGTAACACTGGCTCTGCCTCCTTAAATGAGAGTTTATAAAGTGCCTGAAAATCATCTTGCATGTCGTAGTTTCCAAGTGTTTACAATTATCTATCCTCGTGAAATCATTTCCCTGTAATGTTTCAGTGGGTTGTTTTAAAAGAACAAGGTAACAAATGATAGAAAATATCGTTATGCAGCCCTGGCTGGTTTAGCTCAGTGGACTGAGTGCAGACTGTGGACCAAAGAGTCGCTGGTTCGATTCCCAGTCAGGGCACATGCCTGGGTTGTGGGCCAGGTCCCCAATAGGGGGCATGCTCAAGAGGTAACCACACATTGATGTTTCTCTTCCTCTTTCTCCCACTCTACCCCCTCTCTAAAAATAAATAAATAAAATATTTAAAAAAAAAGAAAACATCATTGTGTTACTGTTTTGTATAATTATGTTTCCACAATTTAACAATTTATGTTCAGTATTTATTTACTGAAGACATACTGTGAGTCAGAACCATTCTTTGTCATTCATTCCCCCACTAAGTTTCTCTTACTCACTTTTTCCATCTTCTGTGTGGTAGGCCATCGGCACTACGAATGACAAGGCAAGTTATAGTCAATAAAACAGATGAAGTTTTCCCCCCATATACATTTCATATCCACTGACCTCATAGCATAATTTGTGTGGAAAACATAACAAATCTATGAACTTTTGAAAAATACTAAATTTCCAAGCAGAAGATGTCACCCTAAAAATAGTCCTGTAAGAAACTAACCTGAAAAATCACATGTGACTAGAGTCAGAAAGAAAAGCTTTAACTCTAACAAAGTAAAGTTAAAGATTTATTTAATTTTGGTTAGGAAATGTGTAAAAGCAAAACTAAAAAAATTAGAATAGGTAGAAAAGCAGAAAAATTAGTAAGGTGAATCAGTCACAAATCTGCAACTCTCTCTGAGTACAACAATTCTGATTCATTCAACAAACAGAATGCATGCCCTGGAAGAGTTTCTCTAATGAACAAATTCTCTAATGAATTTGATTTTTAAAAAAATTAAATTACAATGTAAGAAGTGTTACAATGCACTTTATTTTAAAAGTCCATAGATAAATTCTTAAACAACAAAAAGTTTAAAACCCAGTAGAATCATGTTGCTCACTGTCACATAGATTTAATGTGTTCTGATTCATGTCTACATTTCTAAAATGCAGTAATGCAATACTATTTCCCACTTTCTCCTCCTAGTTTAAGGATTTTCAGTAGTAGCTAACATCTCTGCTTTTTCTACTTTCCTATTTAATTTAAAAGGGTTTTTTTTGTTTCCAATTTGAAAACATTCAATCTGAATGTACACACTATTCTACTTTATTTTTCTTTTATCTATTAAGCTTCTTTTAATAAAAAATTTCTTTCCATGACAGTGTTAAGTAAAAAAGTAAGACACACCCTGACTGGTGTGGCTCAGTTGGTTGGAGCATTGCCCTGTAAACCAAAAGGTTGTGGGTCTGATTCCCAGTCAAGGCACATGTCTAGGTTGAGGGTTCAGTCCCCAGCTGGGGCAGGTAGTAGAGGCAACCTATCAATATTTCTCTCTTGCATGGATATTTCTCTCCCTCTCTCTCACCCTCCTCTCTCTCTAAAATCAATAAGCATGTCCTGGGGTGAAGAAATTTTTTTTTTTAAAGAAAGATACAAACTGCATATTTACTATGGTAATTATTTTAAAATAATGCCTGAGGCAGGAAACACTGGATGGAAATACAAAAAATACTAATAGTTTTATTTGAAAAGTTAATTATTATTGTCTTCCTTTTTTACAGTCTTTCTATTTTTCTAAAATGAGTTTATAAATTATTTGGAAAATTTTAAATAAGTTCATAATATTTACAGGTAAGTTTTTAAAAAAAATCATAAGTTAAGCCAAAAGCAATCAATGGGCACATACAGACTACTTCTACTCTAATATATGTTATCATTTAAACATTTTTTATTTAAACATTTTTCTTATTAGGTAAAATTCAAATGTCCTAACAAGACTTCAACAAATTCAGCATCTTTTATTTCACTAACATTTCAGATGTAAATACTGCTTTAAATGATGTAAGAAAACCTAATTTATTCAAAGAACACAAGTAGGTGTTCTCTGAAACACCTTAAGAGGTCTATAAAAAGATTATCAACATCATTAATTGTCAAGGAAATGCAAGTCAAAACCACAATTAGATATCACCTCACACCTGTAAAACTGGCCATTAACAGAAAACAAACAAAAAACCAATGAAGTATTAGGATGTAAAGAAATTAGAACCCTAAACACTGTTGGTGGGAATGTAAAATGGTACAGTCACTATTGGAGGTTCCTCAAAATAATAAAAATAGAATGATCACAAGATCCAGCAATCCCACTTCTGAGTATTTATCCAAAAGAAGTGGAGCCAAGATCTTGAACACTTCTTTTTCAATCTACACTCTTGTGATCACTACAGTATTTTTTGTAATAGCCAAGATGTAGAAACAACACAAATATCCGTTGACGAATGAATGGATAAAGAAAATGCAGTATATTCTACAACGAAATACTATTTGGCCCTTAAAAAAAAAAGAAATCCTGTCATATGTTACAACACAGTTACAGACGTGAAACATGTAGAAGTTCTAGACATCGACTATACAAACATGTGCACATCAGTTAACAACACTGTATATACACTTAAAATTTTGTTAGGAAGGTACATCTCATGTTAATGTATATTACCACAACTAAAAGAAAAAGGAAATAGAGTCTAAAAAAATGATACAAAAGATCAATGAATCCAAGAGCTGGTTCTTTAAAAAGATAAACAAGATTGGCAAACCTTTCACCAGATTCATCAAGAAAAAAAGAGAAAGGACCCAAATAATCAGAAATGAAAGAGGAGAAATAACAACTGACACCAAAGAAACACAAAGGACTGTAAGAAAATATTACAATCAACTACATGCTAAAAAATTGACAACCTGGATGAAATGGGTAAATTCCTAGAAATACACAATCTTCCAAAACTAAATCAGGAAGAATCAGAGCATTTGAATAGACAAATTACACCTAGTAAAACTGAAGCAATAATCAAAAAACTCCCAACAAACAAAAGTCCTGGACCAGATGGATGGCTTCACAGGTGAATCTTCCCAAATATTCAAAGAACAATGATTACTGATTCTTCTCAAACTATTCCAAAAATTTCAAGAAAAGGGAAGACTCCTAAGCTCATTTTACAAAGCCATCATTGTCCTAATTCCAAAAACAGATAAAGACACTAGAAAAATAGAAAATTATACACCAATATCTCTGATGAACATAGATACTAAAATCCTTAACAAATTATTAGCAAACTGAATACAGCAACGCATAACAAAGAACATACACCATGATCAAGTCAGATTTATTTTGGGAATGCAAGGTTGGTACAACAGTCGCAAATCAATAAATATGATACACCACATAAACAAAATGAAGAATAACAAATGACATGATCATATGAAAAGATGCAGAAAAAAACATTTGATAAAGTCCAGCATCCATTTATGATAAAAACTCTCAGCAAACTGGGAATAAAGGGAACATTCCCTCAATATAACAAAGGCCATATATGACAAACCTACTGCCACTATCACACTCAATAGGCAAAAATTTCAAGTATTCCCCTCAAGAATGGGAAGAAGACAGGGTTGTCTGCTTTCACCTCTCTTATTCAACATGGTACTGGAAGTCCTAGCCATAGCAATCAAACAAGAAGAAATAAAAGGCATCCAAATTGGAATTTGCAGATGACATGATATTGTACATGGAGAACCGTAATGATTCCACCAAGAAACTACTAGAACTCATAAATTAATTCAGTTAAGTAGCAGGATACAAAATTAATACCCAGAAACCCACTGCATTTCTATATGCCAATAACAAACTATTATAAAAGGAAATTAAAATAATCCCAATTGCTTAAAAAAAATAAAATACCTAGGAATAAAGCTAACCAATGATGTAAAAAGACCTGTACTTGGAAAATTATAAAACACCGAAGAAATTGTAGAAGACACAAATGAGTGGAAGCCATACAGTGTGCATGGATAAGAAGAATTAACATCATTAAACTGACCATACTAACCAAAGCAATCTACAGATTTAACGTAATTCCTATCAAGATACCAATGACATATTTTACAGAACTAGAACAAGTATTTCAAAAACTTATATGGAACCACGAAACACCCTGACTAGCAAAAGGGATCCTGAAAAAGAGCAATAAAGTTTAAAGAATCACACTATCTAATATCAAACTATAATATAAGGCAATAATAATCAAACAGCCTGGTACTGGCACAAAAACAGACACATAGATCAATAGAACAGAACTACACCCACGCCTTTATGGTCAGTTAACATTCAACAAAGGAGGCAAGAACATACAGTGGGATAAAGACAGTCTATTTAATAAATGGTGTTGGGAAATTCAACAGATATTTGCAAAAAAATGAAATTAGACCACCTTCTTACATCATACACAAGAATTAAACTCAAAACAAATTAAACACTTAAATGTTAGACTTGAAACCATAAAAATCCTAGAAGAAAACATAGGCTGTAAAATCTCGGATAATGCTTGTAGCAATATTTTTTTCTGATCTATCTCCTCAGGCACGGGAAACAAAAGAAAAAATTAACAAATGAGACTACATCGAACCAGAACATGTTTGCACAGCAAAGAAAGTTATCAACAAAATAAAAAGACAACCCACAGAATCGGAGAACATATTCGCTGATACATCAAATAATGGGCTAATGTCCAAAATTTATAAAGAACTTATAAAACTCAACACCAAAAAACCAAGCAATCCAATTAAAAAATGGGCAAATGACCTGAATACACAATTCTCCAAAGAGGACTTACAGATGGCCAATAGACATATGAAAAAACACTCAATATCACTAATAATCAGAGAAATGCAAATTAAAACCACAATGGGATATCACCTCACACCACTCAGAATGGCTAACATCAATAAATCAACAAACAAGTGCTGGCAAGGATGTGGTATAGGGGGTACACTTTTGAACTCTTGGTGGGAATGTAGACTGGTACAGCCACTGTGAAAAGCAGTATGAAGTTACCTCAAAAAATTAAAAATAGAACTGCCTTATGACCCAGTGGTTCTACTTTTGGGAATTTATCTGAAGAAATCCGAAATTATAATTTGAAAGAATATAAATACTCCTATGTTCATTGCAGCATTATTTACAACTGCCAAAATTTTGAAGCAGCCCAAGTGTCCATCAGTAGATGAGTGGATAAAACAACTATGGTTTGTTTATAATATGGAATACAATGCAATTGTAAAAAAGAAGATTTCACCCTCTGCAACAACATAGATCGACCCAGAGAAATTATACTAAATGAAACAAGCCAGTCAGAGAAAGATGAATACAATATGATTTTACTGATATATAGAATCTAATGACAAATTGAACTAACAAGCAAAACAGAGACAGACTCATAGATGGAGAGCAGGCTGACAGCTCTGGGAGAAGTTTAGGGGGTGGAGGGATTGAGCCAAAAAGAAAAAGGACTCATGGACATCAACGACAGTGGTGATTGTGGGGCAGTGGTGGGTGGGTAGTGGTGGTGGGGGATGGAGGTGGAAGAGGGTATAAGGGGGATAAATGGTAATGGAAAAAATACCCCCCCCCAAAATTTACAAAGTTCTTGATCCTGAGCTAATAAACATTAGAATGGAAAGAAAGGAAGGAAGAAATGAATGGAGGGAGGGGGAGGGAAGAAAAGGAAAAAAAGGACACTGAATAAGTCTTAAGAATATTCATATATAAATACCATCCAATGGATGGGGTGGGGGGAGAAATCACTTCCAACATGCAGAAAAATTATGCTCATTTATTTATACCTTTTTATTTCTATAAGAATAATCTGTTTTCATCCCTTAACTTAAATCTTAAATAAAGCCACTTGTGTTTCCCTTCACCCATGGCCATCTGATGAGCCACAAATGAGTCAGATCCACAACTAGCTAGAGATTTATTTTATTTCCTGTCATAAAATAAGGTAAAAAGTATTTTTGTAATTACATAAATGTCACACATGCAATGGTTGGAAAATAGCAATTATATTCACAATATAAAACATGCTTCAAACATACCAAGAAAGAATTCTAACTATGGGCCCCAATCCAAGACTTGGGGGGGGGGGAAAGGTGTTCAGTAAACTTTTGATATAATGGTCATATCTTCTTACGTCACCTAAAATAACTTCCATGAATATGAAGATAGTACATTAGTAATGGGATTAACTAAACAATAAATGGATTTTAACAAAAGTGAAAGGCAGCATTCTTCATACAAACTAAATGGCTACTATAAATTTCAAAGGACCATTTTCTTAAAAAAAGAAAAACACTAAAATTACTTTTGCTTTTGTATAAGATGTCTTTTGTATTTTAACTCCAACAGTTGCCAAAATAAGCCCATTTACATGTGATGCCTGTCAACTAGCAAATTTACATTTGGATTTTATTGGCATTGGACCCTGCATTCTGTTCTCTTCTTTGTGCCATTGTTGTTTTTAGGTTTGGCAGTAGCTCTAGATCTTCGTTTAACTTAGTCCCTTCATCTAACTTCTGCAGTATATACACATTATAAAATTAGCATAAAACAACATTTTAGGTTCCACTGCCACAATTAATTCCCACAGTGGCAAAGGCTTGAAAATTATGCTTCTGTGGATCCAAAAGAAAAAAAACAGAGGTACAGCATCCAATTTCTCGACTTGAAAATGTAAAAAGCAACTAAGTGAAAGAACTACTACTTGGTTTAACAGTATTTATAAAAGATCCATCATGAAGATCACATCAAATTTTAATGTATAAAAGCTGAGTAATCAGAGATGAGCTCATCGCCCCCTCCCCTGCTCGGCAGTCAGGCTAAATTTGTTCAGCTGCCAAAATGCCCATCTTTCTCTTCAGCTCCATTTTCTTCCAATGTATTTTTAGTTCTATCTAATACAGAAGAAATTAATGTCAGGGAGAGTCCCTTGCCTCAAATTATTTATGTAACTGTGAAAATGATAGTTTACTTTGCTAAAGTTAATACTTGAGAACTTCATCACAGGTTCACATAAGTGGATCATGCAATAGATCAATACTTTAACAGGGATTTATACAATGATTTTGATCTCTAGTACTCTGTGGCAAAACTTAAAAATGTGCATGTATATTCTGCATGCACATAAACAGAGAATTTGACTGTAATAACTTTCACAAATCCCATCAATGTAATCACTTAAAAACTCAGTTGCCTTCATATCCATATAATAAGTTAATTACCCTAAATGCAATTTTTCACCCTAATCAAGGCAGCAATATCATTAGGAATATTCATAAAACTTTTATTGGCTCTGAACTGTGTTTTCTGTATTGACTTCTGATCACGAGATATTCTCAATGTTCTCAGAACTCACAGCCCTTCAAAAATAAATAAATCATACGGTTAAGACCTTACTTGAAAGAACTTTTATCTCCTACTGAATACCAGCCTAAAAACAGCTGTTCCTTCATTTGATGGTTGAGCTCTTTTTAACATCATTTCTCCAGGAGAGGAAAGCAAGTAAAGCTATTTTACAGTAAGTCAAACTCCTACTATTCAGCCAATTCTTACGGAACCCCTTTCCATCTGTTCCCTGACATTTCATTCAGGTTATGCACTTGCCAAATAGCTTTCTTTGGATACTGAATCCCCAGGAGAAGACAAATGGAAAAAAAGTCAATTTACTTAAAAATCATTAATTTAAAATATGAAAAGCCATCATGCATTATGTCAAGATAGGCTCTACAACCAAATATATAGTCCAGGTTATATACAAAAACAGGAATCATGTCTGAAAAAGCAATTAATGGTTCAGAACTTTTTGCTACTTGGTTGTAATCTATCCCATGATGAAAGACAGTAAATAAGAATAAAAAACAATCATGCTTTCATGGAGAGAAGATAACTTCTCAAAAGAAAGTAACACCCTGAAAAGAGTTTGGAAATCACTTTGCAATTGCTTAAAAAGTACTTTAATGATAAAATTCAGGGAATAAAGTGAGATAGAAGAGATACTTAATGATTCCATGCTTCAGTACTTATTAAAGAAGCTGTTCAAGAAAGATTTAAATATTTTTTAAAGCAGAAGTTAAAATTTTAGATCAGAGTAATGAAAAAAATCAATACAAAGAATTTACTAGGTCTGGATAACAACCCACCATAACTTTTGACAATCTCAAAGAACTGTGACTACTAAATTAGTAGCTACTGTGTCGAAGGGCAGGCAAATTAGTAACTATTTTGTCCTTCAGGAGGTCCAGAAGAAAGCACAAATTATACAGATGAATTGGTCTCATGACTCTTAAAAAGATGGTCTGGAACAAGAAGGTCCACTGACTCAATAAGCAACTATAATGCAAAGAGAGCTAGGGTACAGTTTATTGAGGTAGGGGTGCAGAGAGCAGGAGAGAGAGAATGACCCAACACTAAATTCTCTTAGGAATGTATGATGTCAAATGTAAAACTTATGCATAATTTATTTATTCTTTTTACAGATTTAAAGTTCTATAATATTATTCAAAGAAACAACAAAAATAAGAACCTAAGCTATGATGAAACATAAGATTTTTTTGTCCTGGTTAAAGTTTTGGCAGATAAACAAAACCAAAGAAAGGGAAAACACTGAAATAGATGGAGAAATGGATTCCACAAATAATAAGAACAGATAAATAACCTGGATGGGGAAACCAAGTTAAATGACCAGGTGAGCAAATGGCAATGAAGTTACTTTGGTTAGCAAAATGCTAAGATTGCTGTTGGAATATTCATAGTACCTCATAAATGAGGGAAAGTATCAGATGAGTTTCAGTATGGACAAATATGTAAGAAAAAACAACCTAAGTTCTGTTTATATGATATAAATCTTTAGTGGACTCTCGATTAAATTACCAATTACCCAGAGAGGTGAACATAAGTAGGTTCGCTCAACCATAATATACTAGAAGACAGTCTATAATGTACTTTTCACAATTTATTAAAATAAAAAGTAAAAAGAGAACTAAGATTTTAGACACGTTTTTGTGAATGAAAGATCCAGAATGAGCATAAGAACATGTCAAGCAACCTGGCTCAAATGCTGAAGAACACGGTTACATGTGTTAGGAGCACAGGAGGTTTAGGGGAGAAAATCACTGGACAATTAAGAGGTAGGTTAAGGTAATTACAGAAATCATAGAATTTGGAATACCTTTTCCTCTCCCCTCATTCATTCACACATGAAAAAACAGCCCAAAAAGCTAAGTGACCTATCTCATTTCCTAACCCTTAATCAACCGTAGCATACAAGACATGCACACTCTTGCATGTGCACTGGGAACCACTACAATTCCAAATTTTACTTCTGTGTCTTCAATATACTCAAACAAAAACTAGCTAAAGAAAAACAGATTTTCCTAACCTTCCTTCCTGCTGTTTCTAAAGTAGCAGTTTCCTATTAAAGATAACAAACATTTTAAAAAATAAAAGCTATTTTAGATAAACCCCAAGGCTTCTTTGCCGTTTTAACTTTATT